>JAJODA010001386.1:0-25087 GCA_021730345.1 Fusarium cicatricum | reverse complement strand
GGGGCTTGGGCTTGGGGAGGAACTTTTCGAGGGGCAGGAGCTTCTCGGAGCCGATGTAGAACTTGTCGCCCTCCTTGAAGGAGGCGGCCTGGATGCCCTCTGTGGGCTTGATGGTGAAGAAGACCTGGTTGATGGGGCCGAGGACCTCGTCGACCTTGCCGACGGCCGTCTTGTTCTCGAGGAAGATCTGGGCGTTGAAGTGGGGGACCTTGGGGTTGATGGACTCGCACACCATCTCGCCCTCGCAGGCGTGGAGGAACTTGCCCATTTCTGGGGAGGGGTTTGTGTTAGCAAGCTGTCTGCTGATGATGATAATGCTCAAGGTGGGAGGATTGGACATACCGAGGATCTGCGCAGGAGGACCCATGTCTCGCTGCTGGAAACCTCCGCGGCCTAGAGATGGCTCAAGTTAGCATTCGATCCCATATTCAATATCCGCATATCCATTCTCCCAAGACTGCAACTTCCAACATCCAATTCCCGCCCAAAACCTCGTCAAATACCCCCTCTGCGTCCGTACAAAGCCACCCCGCCCGCACATCTCGCGCGGCCATAAAAGAAGAGAGAGAGAGAGAAAAAAAGGACGTACCGCCTCCGCGTCCGCCGAATCCACTACCGCCCCGACCTCGCGAACCGCCTCGGAAAGACATTGTGAAGATTTATCAAGGTCGCGCTTGTTGCCAATTGGGATAAACTTGGGTTCGACCGCTTCGCTCGTGGGACGTTTTGGTGCTCGAGACTTTTGTTTGTTGGCCCGCAGCGTTTTCCCGATGTCTTCGGGATCCGACCAACTTTTTTTCTGTGTGGAAATTTTCAAGAGCAAAGGACTGTTCCCACCGAAGGTCTGGCGGGAGCTAGCTTGGAGCACGCCGATTGGTGGGAGGGGTCGGGGACGGAAGAACTATGCGGCGGTGTCGATGGTGGGGCACTCTCGTTTTGACAAGATGCTGCATCCTGAGCATCATCAAAGCACTAACCCATATTATCTTTAAATCAGCGGATCCAATTAAACTATGCTGCAGGTATCGCTACAAAAGTTAAAATCATATCAGAATCGCATATTCAAGGCCTAAAACGAGGGATATATAAACAACGGGTCCTGGCCAACGCCCCCATCTCTCAACAAGACCACCGACTACCCATCCGTGTCCATTGCTTTGAAACAGCCTCCACTCCCCCGCGCTATATACAAACTGACAATAAGGAAATAACAATCGAGTACTCAAAAAGGAGAGCCCGAGTCGTCACACTTCAGCTTTACGCCGCAGTGTTCTTGGGGTAACCACCAGGAATATGCAGGTTGGAGATGGTGTTGGTGCTCTCAGTTCGGTTGTTAGCCGATGGTCGCACCATAGGCACATCATCCTCATCATCCGATCGCAGCAGGTCTGAGTCGCGCTCCGTATACACTGACTCCGGCTTAACAACAGGCGCCTGAGTCTCGCCCCTAGCACCGCCATCTAGCTTAGGAAAACCTTCACCGACCGTCATCATATTGTAGCTGGTTGTCTTGGCACCGCCATTGGCCTGGCCATCCCAGCTTGGCTGCTGGTCATATGCCATCTGTCTCTCGTACGCTGAAGGATCATCGTATATCTGGTTATAAGTCGTTGTCTGGGGAACAGTTCCTCCCGCCATGTAATTGTCATACTGTTGCTGTCGCGGTTCCTGGTAAGTGCTGGGCTGCATGTCGTATTGCTGCTGCGGGTCTTGATAGATGTTGGGCTGCGTATTATATTGGTGCTCCGTGTTGGGCATATTGGCATCGCGGTCGTCCTTACCCTCGGGAATCACAACAGGAGTGAAATGCTCAACATACTCCGACAGCTGAACGGGATGCTGCTGCATGGGTTGCTGCTCCTGTTGCATAGGTGCCTGCTCAAACGAAGTCTGATGAACGGGCTCACTCGTGTAAGGGTTGACACCGTCGTAGTGCGCCTTCTGACTGGCGATAGCGGCATTCGAGGGCATCTCATCCATGGGCGTCTGGTGAACAGTTCCATAGCCCTGGTGGTTCTCCCGGTTCTGCTCAAGTTCTCCCGTGGCCGGGCCAGGAAGGCCGCCCGTGACAAGGGGTGGTACAACGGGGTCCTTGTGGTTGTCCTGGAGGCCAGAGCTTACACTAGAAGGCGAGTGAGGGGCCTGTAAGCCACGTTGCGCATTGACTTGGATATCAGATGGAAACCGCCCACCTGCTTGAGATCGCCGGGGTGTCGTGTCATGCTGTCTCGGACCCGGGTTGGTGAAAGATTCCGTGTCGGCCGTGAATGGCTCCTCGTCTTCCTCGTCGACCAGTCCATCGCTACTAATTGATCGTCGGGATGACCGGCTCAGGCTCCTCGAATGGCTGCGCACAAACTGGCTGCGCTCCTCGGGTGTCTTCTCGGTGAGAGCCTTAATATCCTCGTACCAGGCCATCATGGTGTCGTGGCTCTCGGCACGGAAGACCCAGGTGTGTCCGCGGTGCATTCCGCCCGTCTGGCGGCCCTTGAGGATGAACTTGTTGGAGGAACCTCCCTCGTTCGAGTGGGAGCCTACTTTCTGTTCTGGGAGGTATAGAGACATGATCGGGGCTTGCACCTTATCCGCTGTTTTGAACTCGTGAAGATGCGTCGCAGAAAGTACATACCTTGAAGGGTCAGCTGATGTCACCTAGCCGCGACACGATTTTAACTCACCAGCCAGCTGTATAGCTCTTGAGGTACTTGCTCTTGCGCTCAAGCAATCCTGCCCGGATCTCCTGGGCGGCCTCGTGATCCTGTCCAGGATAGTGAATCTGGTCCGCCGTCCTGAGAGGGATGTTGGGGTCGACGAATTTCTCGTCATGAGTCACAAAGTGCATCCATTCATGGTCCTTGGGCATGGAAATCGGGCCTTCTTTAAGCTCGCCAACGACACCGTACGCGTTGTCGGCCTCGCGTTTCAAAATGCCGGCATAGGCATTGTAGGCCTTTTGAATCTCTCCAACCACAATGGCCTCTAGTTCTCGGCCAGAGTTCTCCAAGTTAAGGTACGCCTGATGGAGGTAATTCTCTTCATCGAGCTGGCGTTCCACTTGACGATCGACGGCCAGGCGCAACAAGTATGGATCCTGCTTGCCAGTCGTTAACGACTCGTCCAGCTCATTGCGCCCCAGGACATCGCCGAGGGTTCGGACGGCCTTGCGGGTGTGATCCATCTCTTTTTCGACCGAGTTCTTGAAATCGCCTGACAGGTTCTTGATTTCCTTGAGCTTTTGCTGAAGATCGCTTCGCAGCCCAGTAAGGGCAAGAATCACATCCTCTTCAATCTCTCTGGCCTTGTTGGCCTCGAGGATGGCATTCTTATTGTAGACTCGCAAGAACTGGAGCGCGTCGTCAATGCCTGCTGAGTGAAGAAAGCCAGGTGGCGTAGAGATGTTGTTGGAAACATTGGCAAGCTTCAGGAGTGACTTGGAGCGGTGCTCATAATGGGTCTGAATTTCGCGAAAGTATGCGATAAGGTCCTTGAGAACCTTTCGCCAGTTCTGGAATCTGTTCGAGAGCGTATCAACCGGATTTCCTGATGTGGGAACCGGGCAGTGAAAAGCGCTGTGCGCCTCATCAGGGTCCGAAGTTGACTGCAAAGCGAGACTCTTGACGCTGCCAGCCCTTGTGCTGCGGCGACTGCTGCTGCGCTTGAGGCTCCCATTTTTGCGAAGGGAGTTCTTCTTCTTAAGAGTATTCTGACGACTGGGAAGCTGTTGGTCGTCGCCATCGTTGAAGCTGTGTACAGAGTTGGAGCGCTGCATGGTTGCGCCGTTTTGTGGGAAATTAAGAACAGAAGATCCTCGCTGAGCAGCCCCCCATTCTTCGGTGAAGCGGCCGGCTTGTTGCGATTGTGGTTGCGGAGCGTGCAGCGTATCTGTGTGGTTGTATGCTTCGTACGGGGGGTGCGACTGTTGGTTTGCGTTGGCGGCAGTGTTGGCAGCAGTATTGGCAGCCGTGTCACGATGATGCGAGGCTGAGGAGGATTCCTGGGACGAATCCTGACCGTAGGCGTACGAGTAGTAAGGATCCTGAGGAGCAGCGGGATGATGAGGAAGAGATGAAGGTTGAGACTGAGAGTGGGAGGGAGGTAGATCCATGGCGGAGGTGGCGCTATTATTCCTCCTGCCACTAATGTACGTAGGTAAGGTAATGGCCGAGAGAAGACGACGGAATGAACCACGAGGGAGAGGTACTGTACAGTGCAGCAGAACCTAAGAAAGAGTGAGGAACCTAGAAAGTCAGTACAGTATGTGAGTATGTACGGGCGCCGCCGTGTGGAAGAGTGGAGGGGGATGCAGAAGCGGAGCGAGTGGTTGCTGGGCGAGCGGGCAGCCAAAAATCAGGGTGCAAGGGCAAATGTGATGATGGTGTTGACGCAATAGGCGCACGTCGACAGCTCAATAGCCAGCGAGCTAGGACCAGAATGGAACTTTGCTGGGGTCCAGAGGTGACACTAGTGGCCTCGGGAGCCCGCTAGGACCGTTTGTAGTGGAGGACCCGTCTGAGACAAATGATGATGATGTTGGAGATGCAGACCTAATTACCTTTTTGTTATTGTTGTTTCTGGTTTTTATTTTATTTTTTTAGTGAGACCCAGCTTAAGGAAGCTCGAGTGGAGAGTCAGTGGGCAATGGACTGCCTAAGCATCTAGGGTCTGGTTGTTGAAGAAGCGACACACAGAGCAACACTGAGATTGATGGAGGTTTGCGAGCTGGATACAGATGGGGATTTGGGATGGAACCAGCCGAGCTGAAAGGATAGGGAATAGGTGTGTTGATGACAGCTTTGGGCGGCAATAGCACGCAGTGCTTCTTTGGAGTAAGACGACGGGATGATGTAGTTGATGCTTGGAGAACAGGTGCTTCAGTCGCACGCCAAGAGCCCGTCACAAACAGCCGGGAATCGGCTCATCCCTTGAGACGAGGTACACGATAGATACATGGGATTACTCCTCAATCCCCAAGTCATAAGGCCTCAACACCTCTCAGCTCAGCTATGTCCAAGTACTTTTAGGTTCCCCTCACTCCCGCAAGCAACCTCAAGCTCACCTTCTCAGCTGCTGGCATCTGCCCCACCTTTCCCACGATGACGTCGATAGCGCCACTACAAGGGGCGTCTTTGGTGATGCCCTCAACCTTGCAGCTGGCGACGATCGTCATTGTTCCCCAGAATATCGTCGGGCCGCTCAGGCCGCTTTGTTCAACTCCAGCTGCTTCTTGTGCTCAGCCACGCAATGATCCTCACGGACCTATCCACCTCCGCCTGGGCTCGCGTCAGTTGAAACTTGAAAGCTGAAATTCCTCGGCATCTCCGGCTTCTTAGATCTGCAGCTTGTTCGTTTGTTTCGCACTTCATCTATCCAGCATGTGAGTGGGGCGTTCGAGACCCCAAGAGCCCGGGTCCGGCTGGGCATTGGGTTATCACTCGGGGTAATTATTTGATAAGTTTTGTTAGCCAAAAGGTGCTTCTTGTGCGACCTTATCAGATGGTATCGATTGGAAAAGCTGGTCTCATGCACCACGAGGGACACGCGTTCGATAATAACACGTGAAAGCGACATCGCTGAATATTGTACGACTTGGATCTCTTACATTTGATCTCAACTGACAATAATGAGGCCTCCTGTGTTTGCCTGCTTGCTTTACAATCTCCCAAACGATCCCAAACGCCGCGCCTGATGCTTCGTGCCCAACAATGTGAAAGCTCCACAACGCCATTGTCAAACTCGATCCCCTCCCACTGCCCTTGTCTTTTTATACCAACAATGTCCTGCGGTAAGTCGTGTCGTCTCGAGCTATGCCTCCTGTTCTGCCACCGCCTCCTTGACCGGTTCTGCAGGAGGCTTCTCAACCGTCTTCATCTTACCCCATCGTCTCGGCGGTGGCGCCTTGGGAGGCGTCTTCTTCTGCCCGCCGTTGATGAATTTCTGTGCGAATGGAACCCCATGGCGATGCCTCGGCACCTCGGGCAGCGGCTTCTTAGGCCTTGGGGCCATCGTGATGCCCTCCTTTGAGCCCTCGCCGCCAGCTGCCTCGTCTGCCCGGCTCGGTGTCTGAACGCCAGGCTTTTCCTTGACTGCCGCGACATCGCTCACGCTGACACTACTCGCGGTCTGAGAGCGCGACAGGCTTATACCCACGAATCTGCGCGCTATTTCTGCTTCGCCGGATCCTGGAATGGGTGAGTCCCCATCCTCGACCCACTTGACCTTGGAAACCCGCTCGACCAGACGCAGTGTCGTCTCATCGGCGGGTGCAAAGTGTGCGTTTTGTGAGCCTCGAAGGATGTTTAATACGCGTAGGATCTCGTCTTGCTTGTAGTGCGGCGGCTGGCTAAGCTGCGTGTGCGCCAGCAGCGGGTAAAGCACTCGCAGATAGGTGTGCCGTAAGGATATCTTTTCGTCTGGTAGGTCCATCAGGTTTCGGATAATGACGTCCAGGAGAACCCTCAGATCGTTGGTGTAGAAGTATTCGTGTGTCGCCTTGTTCGTAAAGAGGAGATACAAGAGCTTGAGAATGAGCAGTTGCAGGGAAGTCTCAGTCTCTCGATTTAAAAGCAGGATGATGTTTTCGCCAAATGTCCTAAACGACGCCCCGTGGAGACTCAGGCACTTAACAATTCTATTGGTCAGGGGCGAGTTGGGAGAGGACGGATCGTTGACGGCGTCTGTCGAAGCAAGCATGTACTGTTCATTTAACACAAGCTGTATCCCCGTTAGCTGCCGTACTGCGCGACTGCTATGGCTTCTGTACGCACCAAAACCCGAATTGTGGGATAGTGATAAGGATCATGCACATCGTCAGACACCTCCTCGATCAAGCGGAACAGGTAGTGAACAAAGCTATCGTCCACCACCGTCAAATCATCAGGACGAAGCCGCTCCATACGCGACATCTCGTACATGAGCTGCAACAAGAGCCGATGCAGGCGCGGGTCTTGGTCCCGACGGCCATTGATCAGCTCCAGAAGGCGGGGGAAACAGGCCTCGCCGACCATGCGGCGAAACATGGTCTCATCCTGGCAGCCATCGAGAAGCAGAAAGCAGGCGATGGCATGTAGCGGCCCTGGCTCATCCTCCTGGAGCAGGCTGTAGAGAATCTGGGTGCGGACATATTCCCTGTTGGACTGACACAAGTCGCTCGCGAGAAGCATCTGCGCGCAGGTGATGATCTCGTCTTGGGACTCGTAGAAGTAATCGCGGAATCGGGTCGTCAAGTCTACCCAGGTGCGCAGGGCATCGTCGATTGTTTCGTGGCTGTCGCACTGGCTCGAGACGCATTTGCCGAGTTCTGCGAGTCGCTGTGTCAGTTTGCTCTCTTGCAGCTCATCTAGCACTGCGACGGCGCGCTGCATCTAACCTACCAGTCCAGAGTTGCTCCTCGTCTTCAGGAGAGAGGGCAGCCTCTTCGAAATCCGCCATGATCCTCGATTGCGTGTGGAAACAGCAGCCAAGGCATCGGGTCCTGTCGCCGAGGCCGATCTGGGTGATTTGCAGTTGTATCGGGGACGTTACTCTGGGCAGACAACGAGACAGCGGGCCAACCGACAATGGCTTCTGGGCCAACCGCTCATCTCCTAGCACAATGTCAAGAAGAGAATACAGAGCCTGAAAGCGAGTTCGTGTTCCAGAAACAAGGTAGCGGGGTCAGGATTACAGTCGCTGCAACCGTTGTGCCGTGACCTCATCCCAGGGCCTGTTGGATGTTGGCTTGGCAGACCACACACACAACATCAGCGTGCTGCTCATGAATTCTTTGGTGTGGCTGGTGCACGTCACCATCGCCGAATGGCTAGCACCGCCACATCTAACAATCCTCCAGCGCCGAATTCGGGGAATCACGACATAAACAGCCAACCCAAGCATCAAAGTCTCGATAAGCAAATTCCAGAATGTACCAAACTCAGGACTTGCCAAGAGTCTCATAGTCTATTCGCGTAATCAACGCATGCGAGGGTATCGCCCTTCTAATCAAATATTCTATCCCTCTCTTGGTATATACTCCCAAACGCCAAACCAGGTAACTGAATGCAGCCAGCAACACGCCTCTCGATATGATTTCGAGGAGCTCATTCTATGAATCCATCTCCTCATCGTCGTCGCGTATCTTGATCTTGGCTGCATACTCTTTGATGTTGCTGACAACATAGTCCATGATGGTATCGCCCTTGCCGCCGGCCACCCGCAGCACTAGCTCGTTCAGGTTGTGTCGCCCCAGAATGTCAACGTGATCAGCCGTTCGCGGTCCTCCTCGTGGATGAAAGCGGTCTGGCTCGTGGGGCATCTCAACCACCGTGACTTTGACGCCCGCGGGGTTATAACGCTTCATGCGCCAGCCAGTGTTGCACATGTAACCTGTGCTGATGAGATTGACAGTACCGTCGCCTTCTCCCATGATAACACCGTGATCTACTTCGCCCTCAGTGAAGCCCGTGTCGATTGTGATGTTTAGATTCGTCGTCGAAGGCTGTTCTGGGGACCGGTAGTAATACGCTCGCTCGGTGGGCTTGCCAACACCATAGAAGCAGTATATCTTGAGGCTTGGCGCAAGAGGCAATCGAGTCTCGAGAGGATTGATCCATTTCTTGGGATCCTGCTCATTCGCCTCGACTTCTTCGATGGTGTGGGCAACTCCGCGGGAGTAGCTCCCTTTGAGCTGATCCTGGTACCAGTCCTCTGTTGTGTTGAGCAGATATGACAAGGATTCCTCGACAGTGAAGTTATGGTCGGGGATTGTCCAATTCGCACCGTCTCTGAAATTTAGCAACGACCCGTACGAATAATTCTGACCGGGCATATCGTCAGGCGCCCAGGTCAGGTTACCCCAAACATCATCGCCGCCTATGGGCAACATGGACGAAATGCCAGGCATGCCCCGGAAGATCTCAGCTCTCTCGTCCTTGCTCAGAAACTTTTCGAGCCCGTATATAGCAAAAGGATTCAACTGAGCGGTATCGCGCATCTCGCCTGAGAGAACTGCGGTCAGACCCTTGACTGCTCCGAGCATGCAGCCGCTGATGTTGATCCAAGAGTCTATATGATTCTCAACCCAATCCTGCCCACCACGGCCACCTTGTTCTGACTGCACCCAGTGCAAAAAGTAGTAAAAAACCTGGCTTCCCATGCTGTGTGTCGCCAGGACGACCTTTCTATCCTCGACAGAGACGGCGACCTCGATGTACGACTTTAAGCGGGTGAAATAGCGGTCCCGGACCTCGAGGTTGGGGTAGGACAAGCGCCAGTCATATGCAGCCGTGAAGGAGTTTGTGGGATCGTAGCCAATGGATGCCAGGTTCTCGAATATCTTGCTCCATATCCAGTACCCAGTGATGAAGAAGTCAGTCGCATCAAACCCTTGGGCAGCTCGTAGCTTCACCAAAGGCGGGTCAAGGCCAGTCCTCTTGTCGAGCATGACATGCTTCTTCCAGATCTCTTTGTCCATGACCAGAGCTTTCATCATGGTCCAGCTCCCCCAAAGTCGTTTTCTGAAGTATGCCCTGGAAATGTTTGCAGTTCCCCAGGACTCGAGCCCCGTCGAAATGACGCCTGGGATCATAATCACGGGGTGATGCGCCTCGATTCCCTCTGCACGAGCCTTTGTACCCGCGGAGAAAGATTCATAGGACTCAGCAACCTCGCGCTCACCCTGGACGAGGTCGCGCATGTCCTTGACTAAACCAGCGGGTAAGACATCTAGTAGGCTGTCCATGGACAGGTCGGAGAACTCGGGAAGATCGATAAGGTCATTACTCGACGCGAAGAAGCCGGCAGCGATGATGCCGAACAAACTGCCAAGGAAAAAGATGAAGGTGTTGCGCCGCTTTCGGGTCTTGGTAACGACGTGCTCAACGACGTGGACTTGAGTAGCTGGGTTGGGCGCCGGGCTATCGTCCCTGGAGGTATCGTCGCTATCGGAGGGTTTTGTGTCCTGGACATTGCGACGTCGCAGATTAGTCGCCATGATGTCGACTGAGGTGCGGACCTCTCGTGTGCGCCGTTGGTTTTGGTCTCTGGAGTTGGTGTAAAGTCGAAGATATAGAAATATTGTGTTAAGAAATTGTACGTAGCGATGACGCTCATATGGGCGCGTGCTCGAACAAAAACTGGGGACCGCAAGGGCCAAAGCTGTCAGGGAGGTTTGGGTATTAATGAGATATTCGACAACGACGAAAATATGTATAGATTCAGGGGTTCACTGAGATATCGACGGGATCGCGATAAGCAAAAAGTCAATGTAAACGTGTACTGTAGTTATTAATTAAAGATAAGTTACGCCTTCTTTCACATGGAAAGTCGAGGGGGCGACGTTGAGAGACATGCCAGGCGTACCTGATAGGCAGGCACCTGACGTCAAAGCCAAGACGAGAAACCTGAGGCATGAGGCGCAAAGACAGAGATTACAGGGGGGGGATATGCTCGGACTGGACGGAGCAGGATCTATAGTGAGGTTTCGTGAGGGTCAAAGCATCAAGGAGATAACATCGCGTTTCCCGTTCCATGTTGCGCCTCCATCCCGCATCACATGCTCGAGTCTCGCAATGGCACATCTCGACACAATCCACCCTTAAAGGCTAAAGGTCACGCCCCTGGAAACAACCTGGAACCCGACCGGCCTAGGCGGCGCCCGAAAGCCCGAAGCACTAAAACACGATTGGTTCCAGCGCTTGTAGCAGACGACCCCCACCCGTCTTCCGCTCCGGGCTCCGGGCCGGGCTAATGTGGTGCTCTCAAGCTCTTTGCTGCATTCGGACCATAACCCCTCCACACTTTTGAATAGGCCGCTGCAAAAGCGGACAAGCTAACGTTAGGGGTTTCTGCCCGCTGCAACGCCAAAGTCCCCTGCCAACTGCCCTGCGTGCCTTGCCCTCGTGGCCATGCAGCTGGCTTAGAGCAACCCACGCGCGATGACATCCATCTGTTTGCCTTGCTGCCAAATCTGGGAAATTCACCAATTGTCTGGCCATGCTGGCCCGGGGACGAATCGCCCCAAAACCCTCGACATCTAGGGTCAAAAACATCTTCCCACCCTCTTCCTATGACTCTTGTCGGCCTAGATCAGACTCACTCTTCTTACTACCCCTCATCGACCAGGACGGACCGATACCGGCTGAGCTCCATTTCTTTCTGCCCCTCTTCAATTGTCAAGACCTGGTCTCATTTTCAACATCTCGAGATCCCATCTAAAGCCTCATTCTCAGCGCATAGCTCTTGACGCACCCTTACCTCAAAACTCATCGACGACAACAGACCGGCCAGCACCCGCCTGGTCTTGCTTCTCCACCTAAACACGCCTCATTCCCATGGACCTTACCCAAACCACTGACCTGCCTGGCGAACTGCGCTACGTCCAATACGAACATGCCCTTGAAGCTCAATATCTGCCCGCCATCCGCGCACTCATCTCCAAGGATCTGAGCGAACCCTACAGCATTTATGTCTACCGCTACTTCTTGTGCCAGTGGGCACATCTGTGCTTTATGGTTAGGCATGTCCTTTCTTGTTCTCAATTTCAGGCCGTCTAACATTAATGTCTAGGCACTGAACCCAGTCGACTCATCCCTCATTGGCGTCATTGTTTGCAAGCTGGAAATCCATGCTTCGCACTCTAACCCTACTCGCCGGGGCTACATCGCCATGTTGGCTGTTGCCTCCGACTTTCGTGGCCACGGCATTGCGACAGCGCTGGTCAAGAAGGCTATTGACGCCATGACCAAACGAAACGCTGACGAGATCGTCCTCGAAACCGAGGAGACCAACGTCCCCGCCATGCGGTTGTACGAGCAGCTTGGCTTCCTCCGCTCCAAGAAGCTGCACCGGTACTACCTGAACGGGAACAGCGCGTATCGACTGGTTCTGCCGCTCAAGTACGTCGACTTTGACGCCAACCCGAGCGATCTCGACATCATAGGCGTTTAACTTTTACGAATTTTATGAATGCGATTGGTTCTCTTTGTATCCTGGTCCGAAAGCGCGTTTGGTATGGTTATACGGAGCTGGTTTATGATGGGGTTTTTACACAGGGGCATGGGGTTCAAGACGGCGCAGAGTCACGGATAGCACATGGGCGAGGCCTAAGGATAAGCATCAGTGGCATTACAGCCGGCGCTTGGTCACCCTCTCACGATCTCGATGATTCAATGATTTTTTTTGCTTATTATTACATCGTTTCTCCCCAATTATGGTCAGTCAGATACCTTGGCCATCCATTGTTTGTTTCTCCCCAACATTTGACGAGCCTTTCCTTTTGGCCCTTGACTTTGCATCAATTTTCAAATATGTCGGCTGAGCTATAGATGGACGCTTTCAGACCCCAAGCATTACCAGAAGATATCCCAATGTACGTGTACGCATCTGTTGCTTCTGAGTCAACCTCATTCTGTCAGCAGGCAACCGCGGACTGACTCACCTGGCTTGTAGTAGATCGGCCGTCCTCGAGCCTCGACCAATCTGAGCTCCCTCAGCTTTTGGAGAACTCTGCCAACATCGGCCTTGTCGGCGAAATCGGTCGTGTACACGCATATCAGGCGATCCTTGCGAGAATCCTCGTCGACAGGCCGAGGGGCAACCTTTGCCGCGATACCAAGTTCGTTATTGGCTGTCGCCTTGGCTACTATCTCCCACACATCATTGACTTCGGCAGGAGTACAAAAGAGCATCCACTAGAAAAGTGAGTAAAGCGCTCAAGACGGAAACGGGATGGCCATACCTTGCCTGCGCGGACCTTGGCGGCATGTGCCAGGTGTAAGATGTCCTCGGCGGCCTTCTTCTTTTCCTTATTGATCTCGCGTTCCTGCGTTGACAAAGCCTTGCCGCTCTTTTTTACACCCTCATTGAACTTGACGACAAGGTCCAGCCTTTCATAACCGCCTTCCATAACGAGCGCAGTTCTACTGCCCTCCTCCTCTGGAGCCTCGTCCTCGTTGCCCTTGCTGAGTTGGTTCTGGGCCATGGACTTTTCCACTCGCGGGATGTACGGATTGCATATGAAGATCCAGGGTGTGTCTTCTGTTATGTCTGTCGTTCTGGGAGGCAGCCGAGTAAGAAAGTCGTCAACGGTTTCTGTCAGCTGCCACGCGTAGTGGACTCCAGCGTAGGGGTTGTGAAGATGCGATGTGTCGACGACGAGACTTTTTTGAGGTAGGGGTCGTCCGGGATTCTCTTGCTGCAGAAGCATCCAGTCTTCAACATCGAAGTCTTGCACTCGACGATGAAGTCCTATTACTGTCTCCTCATCACCTGGAAAAGGTAAGTTGATGTTAAGTCATTGGCGAATCTTGAATATTACCGTAAAAGTCCGAATCATCCGACAGATCCATGTTGGTGATGAATGGCAGAGTAAGAGGTTCGACAACGTTGGGTGAAGCTGTGAAAGAGAGAATGCCAGTATCTAAGAACCAGTCAAGACGAAGGTATGCTCTTTAAGAATTAATGGCCTAGCTTCTGAGTCTTGAACTTATAACAGCCATAACCCAGATGTATCAGTATCAGACTGAATGATGTCGAGATGAAAAGAGGAGTGCTTTGTTGTGTGTTGACGTAAGGAGAGGCGCTCTAGACAAAGAAGCCGCAGAAGCAAGTTCGCGTCAATGAGGCACTAGGCCGGCAGTTGAATGGTAATTCACTAGTGATGAGTAACATACACCACCAAAGAAATCACTAAGAAAAAAGCAACCAATTGGCAAGTATGAAGGAAAATGAACAGAATTTCATGTGTCAAAGTTATAATTTGTTTGTTGCAACTTGCTTTCTGCGGTCGCGTTTGAAAGGACGCGACCTGGAGATGGTGGACGATCACTCTAGCCCCGGCAAACTAATGCCCGTTTGCCCCCGCCGCCACATCTAAGCTCGATCCACCGTTTGCCGTCTTGACAAAAACCTAACCTCGACTCCTTTGACATCAGATAACAGTTCTAGTCGACAATGGACGCGGCGGCAAACCTTGTCTCATCCAAAGTCTCCTTGACGTTGGACCTTCCGCCAAGCTGCATCCAGTTTTGTCCGAGGCATCCTGAGTTCTTCGTGGTAGGGACTTATAACCTCCAAAAGGATGATCAGGAACAAGGCCAGGATGGGGACCAAGATGAGGACGGCTCTGCAGCTGCTTCCAAGACACCTCAAAGTCGGAACGGTAGCCTCCTAGTTTTCAAAGTTGATGGCACAGAACTGTGAGTTTCTTTGATGCCCCTCTTTGCCTCTATCGAGCTAACACCTATTCCAGCCACTTGGTCCAGACTGTCTCACAACCTTCAGCCATTTTGGACCTCCGATTTCACCCTTTCAAAGACTCCAACGACTTGTTGGCCGTAGTCTCGAGCACTGGAACTCTTGTCATTTTCAAGCTCGACCCTACACGAGATCCCTCCTCGCCGCTAGAGCATATCGCAACAAGTAGATGCAGCGATATCGGAGAGGATGTCTTGTTTCTACAATGTAACTGGCACACTGAAATCCCAGACTTGATTGGAGTCACAACTTCAACGAGCTCTGCTATGTTGTTGCGCTTGGACGACAATTTTCGCATCAACGAGCAATCCGTTGATCTTAACATATCCAACTCACTAGAGGCGTGGTGCATTGCCTTCTCCCCAGGGACTCCCGACTCGAATCAAGACAAGGCCCAGGTGACGGCCTATTGCGGTGGAGATGACTCCATGCTTCGCTACACATCTTGTATATGGTATTTGAATGTCCCAGAGTCGCCATGCGAGGAACCATACCCGCCCATCACGATCAAAGGCACACATACTGCAGGAGTTACCGCAATTCTGCCTTTGCCCTTGTTTGTAAAGGACCAAGGCAGGGTAGTTGTGACAGGAAGCTACGACGACCATATACGCGTCTTAATCATACATGATCTTCATGACACATTTGGTATGAAGAAGGTTGAGCTCGCGCTGGAAGAGAACCTGGAAGGCGGAGTTTGGCGACTGGATTTGGTCGACATCCGCAAAGAGCCAGAACTCACTAGGGTTCGAATACTCGCATCCTGTATGCACGCGGGTGCCAGACTAGTGGAATTCGAGGTTAAGGAAGAGAGAGAATGGACTTGTAATGTCCTAGCAAGGTTTGAGGAGCACAAGAGCATGAACTACGGCAGCGACTTTGTGCGAGAGAAGGGAGTAGGTGAGAGACTGCGATGCGTGTCTACCAGCTTTTATGACAAGTTGCTATGCCTATGGGAATACGCACCGCAGGCATAATATAGACATCGATTGAAAGTTCAGCAACATCGGTCTACCATGCTTGGTTTAAGGCCAAGAAGAGCCTGGAAAGACCAACAAGTTCAGTGACAGCCACACGGCATGATAGAAGCTTGTGAGCGGCAATTCAATGTACAGTACATATCTTTAGCCTTTCATCCCACGTTTCACCAGTACAAATGCGATTCACGGTCTGTGGACAATTTTAGGCAATAGATGTGGCGATCTCCAAACCCCTCCTCATCGCGGGGTTGTTTGTCGGTTGGAGCTCCTGAACAAGCTGCTTGGTGCCATCATCGCCTCACCTCAGCCTTGCAGTGCGGTTGGATCGCCCGACCTGGAGGGTCCCCTGCTGGGACATGGAAGGAAACCGCCTGGAACTCGTACCCCAGATCGGAGCCTTTTCGAGCTGGTTGGGCTGAAGAAAAACACCATCCACTCTCTGGGGAACACGTGCTATACAAAGGTTGAATATATTATTACAAGAGTATGGAAAATGAAACGGAGATGATCGGGCCCTGATAAGTACTATGAGCATAAGAGGTCTTACAAAGTTTACCCTCATGCGCCCCCATTTGATATTCATCTCCTAAAGCTTCGTCGTACGTAGCTGTGCGGCTTATTTATTCACCCAATCGCCCCGCCGTCATTCTCAGTGGGCACGGCCTATCGCTTTCGGCTCCAGCTCCCTCAATCTGCCCGAGCTTTGAATTTTAGCCCAACACTTCCTCCCGGCAAACCATCCATCTTAAGAGCAACTCGGTCAGCAATCTTTCTGCATCCCCCAATTCCCGTTGCGATCAGCTTGCGCGTTTGCTTCGACCCCCTGCATTTAGATCTTCGGTTCAGTTCTATTTTTGACTTTTCAATTTGCTGAATCATCCTGCCTAATCTTGCCTTGCCCGTGCATCATCTCGGCTGCTGTCGCAAACAGCCTCCAACAGCAAACAGCAAACGAACGCTTCGACTCCCTGATGAACTTGATCCCGAGCACCGCGTGAATCTCCTTCAAGGGCCTGCGTATAATAAGCACTCCTGCTTCTGCGCTTCGCTGCCCCGTCTAGCCACTTTCGCAAACGTCCATCGCCCGCGTTACCCGCGATAGAGATACGAACATGTCGGCCAACGGTAGCTCAGTGTCGTCGGCGGGAACTGGCGGTGACTCCGAGGTCCTCGCCAAGATACACCAGGCCCTCGAGGTCGTTCACAGCCCATACTCGACCAACGATTCCCGTAGGCAGGCCCAGTCCTTCCTCGAGGAGGTCAAAGACATCCCCGAAGCGCCTATGCAAGGCTACAATCTTGCTTCTGACAAGTCGCAATCGCCCGTCGTCCGACATTATGCCCTCTCTCTCCTCGAGCATGCGATCCGATACCGATGGTCATCCTACAACCAGGAGCAGGTGGATGCCGTTAGGCGCTGGGTTCTGAGCCTCGGTCAGTCTGTGTCAAGAGACGACCCATCATACCTAAGGAACAAGACCGCCCAGCTCTGGGTTGAGGTCGCCAAACGATGCTGGGGTGCCGAATGGATGGACATGGACTCTATGCTCTATCAGCTGTGGGAGATCCCAGATTCCTCGGTGCACAAGGAGCTCGTCATGTTTGTACTCGAGAATCTCTCGGATGAGGTCTTCACTGGAGATGATTCGGTGGTTGCTATGCGCGAAGGGGTCCTTAGTAAGGCATGCGTTGAGATCTTCACTCCAACTTCGGTGTTGGTTGAGGCCTTTCCCAACCGACAACCTGGTCCACCCGTGCGATACGGCGATGATGGCTGGCTTGGCCGTTTGTCTGAGTTCCTGAACTACTGCCTGAACTCGTCGCACAAGGACAACGATGAGGTCAAGTCATGCATTCTCAAAGGCTTCTCCGTCTTCCTGTCGCTTATGCCTTGGGCTATACCCAGAGCCGTCTCTGCTGCTCACTGTGTCGAGGTCATGTGTGCTGGTCTCGCCTCCTCGCAGGTGGCTGTTCAGAAGGTAGTAAAAAGACCAGCATAATACCATGGGATGTTTGTGCTAACTGGACCCTAGGCTGCCCTCGAAGCTCTTCATGCTTTATACTGCAGAACCAACTTTTCAGACCAGGAGTTCCGGGACCTTGTCGCTCCCATGTACAGCCGCGAATCGATCGAGCTGTGCAAACGCCTCTTTGAATGGTCTGCGGTAGACCCGGAGGATATCGACGAGGACAAATACCAGACCCTCAAGAAACTATCAGAGGTACTTTCAGTAATATCCTTTCACGGGTCATACTAACAGCTACTGTAGATGCTCTCTTGCCTCGGGGACTACTTTGACAGAAAGTTCACGAGGCTTCCGTCTGAAGTTGCCAAAGAGGACTTTCTCCAGCTCCTGGTACAGGTGGTACAACACCAAAGTTTGATGGTATCCATTCCCGTACTCGTAACCTGGACACGACTCCTCAGCAATCGGTCCATCGGCCCCAGCGAGCTTGTTTCTTCATCGATCGGACCCCTTCTGGAGATTTGCAGTTCAAGACAGGTTCGGTACGAGAACCTACCTGAGGACACTCAAGAACCAACATTCCTTTTCCTCATGGAAGATACAGACACAATTCCGGAGCGACACGCTTTTCTTGGCAACTACCGACGGTACAGCTCTCAGGTCATTGAGGCCATCGTACAGTTGAAATTGGTCGATGCGATATCACACATTCTTGGGCGGACAGAAGATTTGCTTCAGCATCTCTATGATGGCCAACCTCCACTCGACAAGCAGTCTTACTTCAAGCATTCTATGCCGGTCTTGCGCGTCGACTCTCAATTCACAGTCATCGAGGCAACTCTCAAGGGTTACTCAAAGTGGCGCAAGAGCAGGCCAGCGGAACATCAACAGCAGGGTCCAGACCTAGAAGCACACCTAGAATCTTGGTGTAATAAGCTACTGGAGATGAGCTTTGAGGATCCCATGATCAGGAAACGCACACTCCAATTGCTCGTCTACTTCTCCACTACTGCGCTGAACAAGAACGCCACCTTCATGCTCAAGGTCTTGGAGCACATCTTACTAACATGGCCTGCTCTTCAGCCAGAGTACCGCGCTTTCAACGATGCCATCAAGGATCTACAAGGCGAGAGTATGGTTGAACTGCAGCGCCTGGCGTCGGAAATGCCAGACCATCTTCTTGTAAGGCCCCTTGGAAAGCTTACTGAAGACTTGTGCTAACAGTATCTTTTAAGGGTGTTTACGATCAAATTGAGAATAGAGTGAACGAGATGATGTCGTCAGGATCGCTTGACGAAAAGCGGTCGATCGCGTACAAAAGCTTCCTTTTCATCATCATGTAAGCTGCAGCTGCCCTAAGCAACCCATGCCAGCAACAAACTAATAGGAACACAGACACCGAGCTACAGGCGTAGACGCCCAAGCAAAGATTCAAAAGCTCCAAGAGTTCATTGAGCCTGTCAAGGCACAGTGGCAGAGTGAGGATGTCAGAAATTCACTCAAATCGTACGGCAACTTTTGCGAGCTGCTGGGCCTGGATAAGGCTCAAAGTTACTTGGCAAGCCGGCGGGCACATGAGATTCAAGATTGGGGCTCGCGCGAGCTCGATGCGGAGGGTCTGGCGCTTCAGAGTGAGCTCGAGGAGCGACTGAAGCTTCTGCCTCTTCGCTCAACCAAGTCTTTCCTGGCGTTCTCGGTCGAGAGGCTAGACAAGTCATCGGACGCGTTTAAGGCGTCGTATGCCATATGGCAGGATGGCTTCTCCAACATTCTGGCGGACCTTTTGGAGTTTTTGAGCTTTGCGCATGCATCGCATAACCCGGACAACTGGGCGGGTTTGCCTACTGAGATGCGATCGATGGTCAGCCGTGTTTTGAGCGACCGATTCTGGCAGGCCGGAATCTCGGAAGGGAGTAAGGACGACTTTTACGCTCGTGTTATGGATAAGAAGAACACGGTAGAAGGTCTGGCCTCGACGATTCGCGGATCCGTTCGCTTTGTGCGGGAAACTGCCTACGCCATCATCTACTGCATGA
Source organism: Fusarium cicatricum (assembly GCA_021730345.1). Taxonomy (NCBI): domain Eukaryota; kingdom Fungi; phylum Ascomycota; class Sordariomycetes; order Hypocreales; family Nectriaceae; genus Fusarium; species Fusarium cicatricum. Next base: position 5,875 of record JAJODA010001386.1, on the reverse strand, counting down.
GCCGTCTGGAGAGGCAGTTCTATGGATTTGAGGGACTCTCGGCGCCGCTTGCCAAGGCTCTCTTTGCAGACTCGGTGTGGCTGTCGACACACCAGCAGAGTAACCTCCTCAACCTAGTTCGGTATCTCGTTGACGACTGCCCCGTCGACTACCGAGAACACTTCCTCCCGCAGCTTCTGGCAGCCTGCTTCCAGCAGATGGATGCCAAGGTCAACGGTGAATGGGGCAAGATGGAGCGCCAGCAGCAGGTGGCTGCAGATGGCGAGGCTGGCCTGAAGGAAGAGATGAAGGCAGAGAGCATTCTGCGTCAAGTGACCTACACGGCTGTACTCATGGTGGCGGATTTTTTGGACCCTACCAAGCCCAGTAAGGACCTCTTGGCATATGCCAGCGGCGACCAAACTAACAGTTTCGCAGATGGGCCATTAATGGGATCCACGGAGTCCACGGGAGATGAGGCAGAGTCTGGACCAGAGTCAAACTACCCAACTCTTCGACGCTTCTGTCTCACCCACCAGGAGGTGGTTGAACCACTTCTCGTGTTCTGCACCCATGGGATCCGGATGCGAGACACTCGATGCTGCAGCATGATGCTGCGACTATTCATCTCGCTGGTCCCAGAGTTTCACCTTGTGGATGGACAAGTGCCCAAGTCGGTTGTGCAGAGCCCGATGGACGGACAAGTGGCAGGGGATAAGTTCCCCATACCTCCATCGATCTCGTCGGCCATTCGGGAGTACATCTCGCTTGATGTTCTCAAGGCGTGCCTCACGTCGTTCCATGAACCTTACTTTGTGGAGCTTCAGAAGGAGCTCGCTGCGCTGATTGCGGCCATCGTTGTCTATTACAGCCCAATCACGTCAACGCCTAGGGATGTGTTGCTCTCATTGCCCAACGTGGACCCCGCGAACCTGGATCGACTGTCGACCTACATGGCCAAGCCCGGGTCTCACACTCGGCAGCAGCGGGCCCTGGTGTTGGATCTCCTCAAGGATCTCAAGGGCGTCAGCGTATCCGAGATGGGCAAGCTTCCAAAGAGCAGCGGATTCGGCGGCTCGAGTCGCAAGAGGAGCAACCGAAGCAAGATGGCGCAGCAGTTTATGAACGAACCGCAGTCAGAATCAGGTGCGACTAGATCGGGCGTGTCGGTGGCCCGCAAGACGACGCCAGATGGACTAGAGGGGGTTTCGAACCTGTTTGAGGGATAGAGTCTTTTCGCGGAACAGAACTGCATCACTACGGGAGGGTCATGATGGATAGATCAAAACGACAGCAGCAGAGATGGCCTCGTCGTACGGTACTTGAGGGCTTTGACAGCTGGACTAGTTGCTTTTCCCTGGTGCTGGTGCAAAGAGCGAGCTTTAGAGGGGCGTCGAGCCGGATCGGAATGGGTTTAAGACGGGTCATTGGGAGTACTTAGAGCGAGCATAGGTTAAGGAATAGGACTTTCCATGGGTATCAACTGAGGTAGTTTGAAGATGCGAGCAGTGCCAAGAGTTGTCGATGCAGGCGGTAAAGATCCATGTGCATAACTTGTGAGGCTGTGATGGAACGACATGTTCATACCGGGCCGGTGGTTGTGCTTTGACTTGGGGCAAGCATCCTTGCCATATGACGTCGCCATCGGTAGATAGCGGCACGGAGGGTCTTCAGGGGGAGATCACCCGAGGAACGCATATGGCTTAGAGTGGCGAGGGACAATACTTTATGTGTTTGTGGCGATTGAGCTGTGCGAGTGGCATGTTAGTGAACCGGCCTCCAACGCCGGATCACATCCGCGACCGGCCCGTAGCGGAGACCGGCACGGCGCTATTGTTTAATATCGCTTTGCTGGCTTTTGACCTGAGGATAAAAACAGCAGGGACATCCTCGTCCGGCATCTCGGACGGACACTGTCGATTTCCCCAAGGGAGAAGTTGAAAGATTCGAATCAGTCATGCCAGAAGAAAAGGACAAGACACAGCCGAGGAGGTCGACAAGAGCGTAAGACGCAAAGCTTGCTTCTTGTATAGTCCCAGCAGCTGACGAAGTACATCAGATGCGACAGCTGCCGGCGCATGAAAGAGAAATGCATCGGCAACATGCCCTGCAATAAATGCAAGAAAGCAGGGCGGCCATGTCAGTTCAGTGACAGCTTCAGGAGAAGACGCGCCCAGCAGAACAAGACTTGTCTGCAGTCTCAACCTCGTACTGCCGTGCCGACCGACTCGTCCAGATTGTCAGAGGCGGAGCGAATCCAAGCCTTGGAGTACGTCGTTGGTTACTTTACGGGCCTTGAGCAGTTTAGCAGAGAGAATCTTGAGGCTGTCATGGGCACGTTTCCGCCAGATGAAGGGGATGGTGATGGTGTCGTAGATGCTCCATCGTCAGTATCAAGTGGTATGTCGTTTCTATAGTTTCTGTCATACGCCGACCATGCTGAAATCTTGTAGTTCACGCAGACTTCTCCCGGGCACAGCAAAAGGCCAAGGACCAGCTTGACGACTCTTTACTTGCGGTATGTCTTTTCAACCATGATACAGTCTACTAGTAGTTCTAATCATGTGTAGAGCCACAGCACAGCGACTGCAATAGATAAAACTGCTCCCTCTACCCATTCCCCCTCGAGAGACGCCGTCGTCCTTGAAGCCGTCTCACTGTTTCCCTCATCTCAAGCAGCCCTCACCCTGCTCAACGTCTTTTTTGGATTTGCCCAGACAAACTACTTTTACGTCGACGAAGGAGCACTTCGGCAACGACTAGATCAATTCTACTCGTCTTCGGCACGCGTGGACATTAGTGATGCGCCTTGGGTCTGTACCGCCCTCATGGTCTTTGCACTCGGAATCCAGTTTGCGCATCTCTACCAATCTTGTTCGCCGACTTTGCGCGGGCGACTTGGCAAAGACGTATATAATGTCTGTCAATCGATTGATGATGCACTTGCGTCAACGTTTTATCGCACGGCGTCCAACCTTGTACCCGATATCCTCGCCATGGCTTCGCTTGAAAGTATCCAGGCATTCCTCCTCCTCGGCGTCTACGTGCTCCCTATCGATCCCGCTGGCCTGTCTTGCATGTATTTTGGAATCGCCATCAGACTTGCAACCCAGAACAACATGCACCAGAGAAGCAGCGACGCCATCTCTCCTCGGCAAGTCGAGTTGAGGAAGAGAGTTTGGTGGACTGCATACGCACTAGAGAGGTTTGTTCAGAGTCGGTAATACTCGATACTCACTTCAATAACTGATATTCAGCAGACGCATCTGCATTCTTCACGGAAGACCCGTTTCGATCTCGAGATTAGATATCGATGTCAGTCTACCAACCGATTTGAGGGAACTGCAGCCCAAAGAGAGAGTCAACCCCTTTCAAAACAGCATGGCCATGCTCAAGCTCACGATTTTCATGGAAGACGCTCGAGATGGAATGTGAGTTTAATCCTCCTCTTCCTTCATCTTGAACGATGTCTCTAACTAGACTTAGACTGGCCTTGAAGAACAGTGACAAGACACAGCGTGTCCAAGCATTTCGAAACATCATCCACTTCAAGGAGAGAATGAAGAATTACTGGCATAGTCTTTCCCAAGACACCCTTTGTCGAGATCTAACACCTGAAAACCCGCTGTTTCGATCCAACATACACCTCGCTCTAACATACCACCTCGTCCACATCTCCATCGGCCGTTCGTTCATCTTTGACGAGCCAAATACTAAACCAAACGACTCCCCATCTTCGGAATGGCTCAGGCTACGTAAAGAGCTCGTCGACGACTGTGTCCACAGCGCCGTTGCCACGATTGACCTCTGCCAGGTCCTACAAGGCGAGGGCGCACTCTCCAAGTCCTCCTACACCGAGTTCAGCTCCTGTTGCGCCGCCGTTCTAGCCCTGGTGGCCAAGTGTCTCTCCGACAGTGACGATTACCTCAAGGACGCCAGCAAGCGAGGCATGGAGCTGCTCAAGAGCATGTCCATCAGCGTTTTTTCGACGAGTTGTGAGAAGCGCACCCTCCAGGGTCTGGAGATTGCGTTTGACAGGTTGGACCACCACACGAGCAAGGAAGGGGAGGGTGTGAGAATGGATGAGGATGGCTATCTCCAGTTTCGGAACTGGGTGGCTTTGCAGCAGATGCCATGCTGAATCTGGTTTGGGGTGTCATTTTTCTATGGCCAGTGTTTAGGAAAGATTGGAAACGGTTTGCCTGTTTATACCAAGTTGAGCTCGCTGCCGGATATGGGGGAGTTATTTGGTTATGGGTTGTTGGTGTTTTGCTTGACACGACAGTCTCATTGCTTTCAGCGTTCAATAGCACAAGCTCAAGGGATCGATATGAGAATAACATACTTATGCAATAATCTTAATCTGTACAGAAGCCCGTGATTACCTGCCCGGGTCAAGGAAAAATCAAGAGCCAAGACCGCCGGCCCCTATCCCGACTCTTGCCCCACTTGTGCCGGCGCCGGGCATCGAAAGTCGGCGTAAACCACCGACAACGCCACTTTGACGGGCCGGATCCCACCAAATACAACACATGACTTATCTGACAAAAAAGTCAGCATCTAGGATTGGTTTTACTGCGCGGTTCACTGTGGAAATCTACTGACATGGTATATCCACGCGCTGATCTACTACCAACACCAAGGCCACTTGGTAAGGCACCCTGTACTACAACACCTTACGCAAGGTGACTTTCAAGGCCTTGCGGAGCAGTACTAGACAGTTCACAGCCATCTCGGCGTATTTATCAACGTATTCGTGACGGCTACATGTTCGAACCAGCATGGGCCAGCAGGTAAGATTGGCAGTAAGCGCTAGGGTGTTTGTGAGTTAAGCAATGTAGGAGGACTCGGCGAGGCGCCTGGTCTGGATATGGGAGATGATCGGACTCTGAGCGTCGTGTTCAGCCAGAGTGCGAGTACATGCTCATGGGTTGTCAAGATCAGCGCGACTTCAGGGAGAGGTGTCAGACTTGGTTGGGCTAGGCCGCTCATGGCAGGATGGTGTTATTGATGACGGCTTGGTTAAAGATATGATGCAGACTCTTTTGAATTTGGTTTCGGGAGGCTCTTGTCCAACATCTTTCATGTCTGAAGTCTTCGTCGAGTGCAAAGCAGAATTGAAAAAAGCAAAAGGGTTACGTTATGTTAAATAGTACCCAGACACCGAAATTGGTAACGTGAAAATGAGTTGAGCATGAAGAATCTCGAGCTGAGCTGATACCGAAACTGGAATCAAATTTCTTGGAGATCAAGTTCTGTCCACCTCGGCAGTCATCTATGCCATTCAACTAGGAGCTCACCTTCTCAAGGTTAGCCGTTCGTGCCCAGCCGTCCATCTCACGATACTGATGATGATGTGATATGGAGTATGTCGTTGTGCAAGCATTCAATATGAGGCAGTTGACCATTGCTATTCTATACTTATTTGTCCGCGATTTCCTTCTCCAACGCATCCGCCATTTCCCCTAGCGTGGCAAATTTCCAGTCATAGATAGGACTATCCTGGTTTCCCATTGTAGCTCCAGCCCTCTCGATCCAGCTCGACTTGATCCCCATCTTGTTGGCGGGCTGGTGGTCGTGGAGCTGGCTCTGAGCGGTCTGGAGGATCTGGTCCTTCGTGATGCCAAACTTGGACTCGACCTCGCGCAGCATGTACTCAAAGTTCTTGAGGTTGGGCTTGTAGCTGCCGACGTCCTCAGCTGTGATGATGAGGTCAAAATGAACGCCCTCGAGGGGACCAGAGTTGCTCCCGGCAAAGGACTCCCGGTCCACGTTGGAGAGAACGACGAGCTTATAGTGCTTTCCCAGACGGCGCAGAGCGTCGACAGTGTCGGGGAACGCGGGCCAGCGGCCGACGGAGTCGCCGAATGCCTTGTCCTGCTCGGCCGCGGGCTTG
>JAJODA010001379.1:0-23639 GCA_021730345.1 Fusarium cicatricum | reverse complement strand
AACTAGATACTCTTATATTAATTAAGTATATAAATTTAATAACTTTTTTTTTAAACTTTATTATTACTAATTAAGTAATAAAGTAATTACTTCTTCTTACTTTATAATTTTAGCTATTAAGTCTGATTTATAATAGAATTTTAAAAAGTCTAGGTTTCTTAGGTAAAGGTGGCCTGTTTCTAGGGGGGGCCTGTCTGGGGGTGACCGACGTTAAGATCAGATCTCCCTTGCGCTGCAGGCTTGGCGGAGAGAGATGTGCCAATCTTGGACGAATATGGCATCGCTACGAAGGGGTCTCGGATCAACTGAGCTACACTACAGAGTTAGTTCTTCACCGACCTCCATGTCGACCGATGGAAAGACATGGCTATTTCTTGATACGCAAGAACTTTCCCAAGTATACCCCGAAAATACTACATAAAGTGACTGATCCTCCTCATTTTCTTGAATTTTCCTCCTATCATCATAGCTTAATCATCTCAACATTCAATCACGCGCAATCTCAACCTTTCTATAATCAATTCTTTACCCCACCTTGAGCCATGTCTGTTCCCGAGAAGAACGACACCCTCATCATCCCTGCCTACAGCGCAGAGTCTGAGCAGGCTGTCCAGGAGATCCAGTGGTCTCCGTCTCTCAGAACCAAAACCGCCCACTACTATATCGTCCGGGCCCAGAACCAGTCCAAGGGCAACGCCGATGTCCTTCTCTACGTCCAGGATCGCTTCTACAAGGACGAAAACAGCAACGACTACATTGGGAGGCTTCCAGGTGTCCGAAAGGAGGGTAGTAAGTCGAGGATACGCATCGCTGAACCTAGAACCCCCTTGCCTAACTCTGCCCATAGACTCTTTCATTGTCAACATTAGCGACCGGTTTCAGTACGGCCAGAAGAACAGGGACGGAGAATACCGCTGGGTCGCCCTCCATGACAAGGCCAACAGGCCCTACCAGGTAAGAGCCTCGTTAAGACAGACATTGAATCAACGCTGAACTTGTTGCAAAGCACCGCTTCATGATTTCCACCATCCAGGGCCACGCTGCGGAGTGGGCCAAGAACCTCGCCAAGACGTTCGGCGCTGGCGAGATCGCCGAAGCTATGTCTAAGCTTGGTAGCAACTTTGTTGGTGACTATCTCCACACTTTCTAAAGTTGTTTCTTGAAGTCTCAAGGTAAAAGATTTTTATGGATGACCAGCAACAAAAGCGTGGCTGACTCGGAAAGAATGCCGTTCCTTCATTAGTCCTGTGTGCTTGACTCAACTCAAGCCTGGAAATTTACAGATGCATTTTCCTCCATTATCAACAGCACCGTTGACGTGATTATTTTCTAATGTGATGTAGTATCCACTTGCATCTCTTCACTTGTCTGTCTTCAAGTCAATCTTTCTTGTTCAAGCGCCTCTATGCTAGGGTATGGTTCAGACCTAGTAGTTGCAAATAGCAACCCAAGATCTATAAATAACAGCCTATGAATTACTAATAACAAGACTTATATGTCGGAACAGATAATAAGAAATATCACAGACAAAGTTCAACAGATTTGGTACACTAAGGGTCACCATAATTGGCACAATGCTCTTGTAGAAGATGAATTCTCTGAACAAGTTGCTCTATTTTCTCAGAGTCTCGTCGACACACTTGTGTGCTGCCCATATCAGACAAACCAGCCTCTCATACACATTGGTCTCTCATCTAGTAGTCAAGCAATATCCTATCTGCTGCTCAATAGCCTGTGTTGTTCATTGTCCTGGAATGGTTATCCCCTTTGCTTTTCCAGTCAACACCGTCTGCCACTACTCGTCTACAAAATCGTCCTCGAGGAGACGTACCCCCTCCAGAATCTTTCCCATGTGCGTCTTTTCAATGACCTCACACTCCTGTCGTATCTTTGCCATGAGTACTTTCAAGAACTTGACCGGGCTCTTCAAAAATGCCGACTTGTTGACCACGTTGCCCATTCCGGAACCTGGAGGAATGAACCCGTCCGGTCCAAGTTCAACATCATCACCAGCGGGATACCAAGCCAGCCCGAGTGACTCACACAAGCTGATGTACTCGTCAAAGGATGACAAGTAAAGTTGTCCAGCGAACAGATTGAGGTCAATGATGACGCTTCGTGGTGTAGTGGTGCTATTTGTTCGCCGAGGCACGGTGTACAAGTTCAGGTGGTCGAGTGTCGAGAATCCCACGTTGACACGAGGAGAGTAGAGACGTAGCGCGACGTGCTTTGATGCCTCAATCTCTGGCAAGAGCTCTTGAACCTCATATGGGCTGACAATCACAAGGGACTTGCTTTCTGTCCCAGTGCTGCTTGTCAGAATCCATTGCACAGGACGCTGGAATGAATCTGAACGGTTCACTGATCCATGCGCTCCCACGACAGTGGTGGCAAAGTCGCGTGTTACCCAGATGTTGCGAGGGAAATCGATCACGTTAAAGTGGCCCGCTGCCGTCGTTTCCTTGAGAGACCGGAACGCTGGCTGGAAAGCACTATCACCATCCTGGAACAAGCCAGTTGAAATGAACTTTCGTAAGGCGGCATCGATCTTGTGGGTCGCTGGCTTTGCTGCGGGTGGTTTCTCGACCTGTCGTTCCTGTTCGGCTTCAGGGGAGAGTTCTCGCTCTTGTTCTTCCTGCAGGGAAGCCGTGCGAAGCTGGGTCAGACCAAACTCCTGGCAACGAAGCTCGAACACTTTGCGAACGTGGGACTGGACCTTGTCGAAGATTGAAGAAAAGTCGGCGCGGGCTTCGTGCGGGCGATATCGCAAACCAAGGCTCTGTCCCTCGGCTTCCAGGAACTGTTGAGCCCAACGGAACTTGTCTTCGTGGTCAGCACCGGGCTTAGACAACCCCTGCCAGAAGGCTTGTTGTTCATAGAAGCGAAGACCTTGTGTGAGCCACAATGGCACGGCACGACGGAGATCGAGACAGGTTTCGGTAATGGCCCAACAAAGAACATCCGAAACGGTGATTGATTCGGTTGGTGAGCGGTTCTGGCCTTGTTGTGCCCGGATCTTTCGCTCAATCTCTCTCGGAACGCAGAACACTACCATCTGGCCTTTGCCAAGCTTTCGCATCCGCATACATGCTTCGAAGAATAGTTAGCAAGAGTCACAAATTTTCAGAGAGGGTAAAAAGTCTAATACATACCTTGAACCAGTCTGTCCTTTGTGAGGTTTGCGCCCAACGTGACCGCTGCTTGATAATACGTGGGGAGTTTCAAGTCTGTGCCTCTGGTGTGGGCTTCGTCAAGAAAAACAAGGCATCGATCCAGCTGATTGGCAAATGGTGACGTCTGGAGGTCCTCAACTTTCCCACTCCGATCAAGCACACTCATCTCGTCAAGGTCGTTGAAGAAGATGACAGCTTGGGTGTTCTCCTCGTCTTCGTAGCGCTTGAGCCACTCTTGAGCAAACTCCAAGTTGGTAAGGTCGATGACTTGAGCACCAACATCCAGAATCACGCGAGTCTTTTCGCTCATGTCAGACACCATTCGAAGAAGTGATTTACTGTCAAAGGTTGCTACCCTCAGGTCAGGCGCCATCAGGGCAATGCTGTTTTCTGGGCGCAAGAGGTATTCGAGAACCAGTGCGTTAGTGTGTTTCTGCTCGGGTAGATCCAATTGCTTGATCTCCAGTGGAAGAACATATCGCGAGTCATTAGTCCCGCTGAAACCCGTCGTCGGATTTCTCTTCTTTTTACCTAGATCCCAGCCAGAGGCGGAGAGCTTGTGGGGGAACTCCTTGGATTCCTTTGCAAACACCATACGGCAAAGGTAGAAGTCAATGGCAGCTTTGGAGAAACGAACATGGGGGAAAACCTCGTCCGTGCACTGTATGCGATCTCGCAGGTTGACTCCCTCCAGGTGCCTGAAGTGTTGAGGCAGATTCGGAGCGGTCTTTACCCAGTCCTGATAGTCAAGACCTGGGTTATCTGACTTTACCAGCAGCTCAAAAGCATCGAAGAGAGCCTCATCATCAAGTCCGCTGTAGTAGTAGCTCAGGCATGTGAGCACAATGACCACATCAGGATGACTAAACTCGGACCGAGGCGATGGGTTGTCCTTCGCTCTGAATGGCACTGCAAGCTTCGTCTTCTTATCTCTGGTAGGATCGGTGCCGTAGTCGACTCTCCATCGCTTCTGGCCAAATGCAAAGGCAAGAATTCCCCCGGAGAGGAGGCCTCGAAGAAGCATAATGTGACCGATAGTAGTGTCAGTCCAGAAAGGACTCTGTTCAACGGCATGGATCTCCTCTCTTGATAGCTCCGACTTGGTGATGTAACGTCGAACTGCATCGCGAACAGTCTGAGGCTGTCGTCCGATTGGAAAGCCATTCATTTCTGTTTCGCAGATGAAGTTGGCCACACGGTCCAAGATGGCTTCACCTGCATCGGCACGCAGAATACGAATCTTTGGGAACCTCCCATCATGTTGATTGTCAAAGTCGATAGAATGCGGAAACTCGGGCTTGGCTTCTGCGCAGAGCTTTCTGATCATGTCCAAGACCTTTTGCACGATGTTCCATCTGTCGGGACTGTGTTCGATTGGCCGCTGTTGTCCGATAGTGTAGACCAGCTCGAACTTGACGTTGAAGTTCTCATCGCTCTCGTCAACTACGTCAGTTGACTGGAGGTCAAAGAAATTCCGGATCTCTGCCATGTTTTCGGCAGCCTCTTGTTTCTTCTCGATGCGGCATTCCAGTTCCATCAGCTGAAAAGATAGAAGGTGTTCTGGCTGAACCAACAAGACACCGCCCTCCTCCATGCACTTGGTCGTCAGGTTTTGGATCACCTGTGCTCGTTGGGCGTTCATTCTTACATCTCTTGAGAACGGCATCTGATAGACTGGGCGATCGAGCAGACCGGCCAGCTTGGAGACTAACATCTGGTACATCTGTTTGGCCTGTGGTTTGGCCACAATGACACGGACCAGACTCGAGCCGTCACCGAGAGCCGTTGAGACGATGGGAACAATGACGGAAGATTTGCCTTCTCCCATGATGAGCTGCATCACTGCATTATTGCTATCCGGGGGCTCGATCATCTGCTGAGCGATCTGATGCTGCACCTCTCTGATCATGATCTCGCTCTCACATTCAAGCAACAACCATTCTGGATGATCATGAGGGTTCCATCCGTTGTGTCCAGAGTTCTCGAGTTCGCGAAGAAGATCCACATGGTCATTCTGGAATCGTATGAAACGCTTGGCTTGCTGAAGAGCAGTGATGGCGGTTCCATACTCGACAACCGCATTCTTCCACGGACCGGAGAGACTCGACCAGTGGGAGCGTCTCAGCTGTTGCAGAAAGAAGACTGGAGAAACTCTGGGTAGAAACCATGCGTCTGCAAGAAGAGAGTCAAGCATATTCGAAATGCTGGTCGGAGTCTCGGGGCGGTTATTTAGAGATCGGTGAACTGCATCTGACAATGAATCGTAGATGGACTTCACCCGCTTTTTGCATCGCTCAAGATGTTGTTGAAAGAGCGCAGAATGTGCTGTCACTTGACTTGTGTCCACTTCCTTCCCGGCATGACCTCGCAGGCTCAAGAGGCTGCGTCGTAGATCCTCCAGGTAGCGATGTTCGTAATCAAGTTCGGCCTTTGAATCGAGGATGGTGAGAAGATCTGTCAGCTTCTCACTTGAATCTGCCTTTCTCTCTGCTCTCTGGAGAAAAACATCTGACGTGAAAGGTTGAGCTGAGGTTTGTGGTAGTGGGAGCTGACGGAAGAGGTCGCTGATAGGTACGAACCCTCGACGAGGGCCTCCTGGTTCAATGATCAGCTGTGTAGGGGGAGGCTCGACGTTGACAGTTTTCACGGGAATGTCGCTCAGCCGAGAGACGAAGGTCTTCAGATAGTTGAAAAACTCCAGATTCTCACACCAAACTCTCCACTGAGGCAAGACAGAGCACATTGCCTTTGAGACATTGATGTAAGTGGTCACTGAAGCTTCTTTGGTTGAACTTGGGACTCGGCGTGGCCACTCTGAAACGAGACAGTCTCGGAAAGCTTTGGCTGCTCGATTTTTCTGTGACTCGTACTTCTGTTTACGTCTGTTCACGGTAGCTTGCCCGGTCTCATACGAGAGAGGCTGCAGTTTTGCTTCGGGAGACGACCGATATCCATGGGCCGCACTGTTTGCTGCAGTAGTAAGGTTTTCCTTCTTGAGGAGATAGCCTCTTGACAGATGGTGGGTGATAGGAGCGGGCAAAGGAGCAGCGGCGACAGATGACGATAGAGCAAGCATCAAGAGGGCTTGCGTGACTTGATCGTCATATTCGGCAGAGTAGGACACCGTTGCTATCCAAACTATCAACTCGTAGGTGTTGAGCCACTTCTGACCATGGTGCAACGCATAGTGTATTTGGCACCAGTAGGAGGAGAGGAAGGTCTGGGGACTTGCAAGCCAAGAAGAGTCGTATCCCATGGGACCTTTTGGAGCCGCCACGGCTGGCGACAATTCATTCTCACAGTCCAGGACTCTGTACAAGTGTGTGGCGAGCTCTCCATCAACTGGCCGGAACAGGGTACAGTGATTGTGGTAGGCTCGGAAGGCAATCTCGCCGGCGCGAATAGCTCGGTCTGGCTCTTTTCCACCACTTCTGCTGCTGTACCTTGCATCATGTTCAGCGGTAGAGTCCTCCGCACCGAACCCTGAAACGTGTTGGCTAGAGGTACGTAGGATTGCTCTTCTGACCAGATCCATCGAGGCGTGCTTTGGTTCACAAGGAACAGCGTCGTTCTTCTCGTAGAGAAAATCCACCTCTTCAGATCGTTGGAGAATTTCGTGAACAATCTTGTAGAATCTGTCGTCTTGGGTGAGAACGCTCAACTTAGTAGACCATCTGACAACCTGCATCACTCTTTCATAGACCGGGTAAAAGGAGCGGCCGGGACTGAGAGTGGCGATGAGGCCCAGTGTGTCGTAAGATGCTTGTTTCAACCGCCCAGGAGCACGAACTGATGCAGAGTTCAGAATTTCGAGGGCTTCTTCAGTCCCTGTTCGTCCAAGAAACGGGTCCGGGAGGCAAAATGAGGTAAGAGCATGTAAATAAGCGAGATAAAGTCTGCCCTCAACTCCCGTACTCGCGTCAAGTCGGCCGATGAGATTGTCGATTCGGTAGGCCTGCACTCGACTGGCAGATCCGTGGTCTACGGACACCGTGATATGATCTTCGAGCGAACCAGGCGTCTCTTTGCGGTAGTGTTGAGTCTTACCAACTGGGACAATCAGCAATCTTTTCTGCGCGTCTTGCTTGCTTCGTAAGAACAGCTTGCTCGCCAACCCAACAAGTGTTCCGATTGACTGGTTTGCATCAATGTGCATATCTCGAAATTGCCTAGACCACATTGTTGACTCTCCCGATTTCAAGAGAAACTCAAGCTTGAGGCCTGGGATTCGGACTTCGAGAGTTTTATCATCCATAACATAGAGCATATGAAGCCCCAATGGAGTTTCGAGCGGTGAAAGAATCTGTGCAATGCGACCAGCCAAGACGCTGGAAGGGGCCAACAAGAATGTCTTCTCATGTCGGCTGAGCCTCCAGCTGGTGCCTTGCTGAATGAGATGCCAGTTATCAGAGCTGGACGTCCAAGGCTTTCCACGGGGGCAGAGCTCAATCAATCCGGTATGATTGTGATACCAGTGAACGTGTTCATTGACAAAGAAATGCGGCAGTAATCCGGTCAAGGTTCGTGGTGGAACGAGGTCGAGGGCTACTCCATTCTTCTCCAGACGTACCACAAGATCTTCATTCTGCCTCGCAAAATGTACAACGTAGCCTTGGAAGAGCTTTGTGGTGCAGAAACGCATGCCTGGTAGGGTACTTGGCATAACGTCCAAGACCATGTCTCCAAAGACTTTCTTGTAATCTTCATGTTGCTCAAACTCACGAGGAAGACGTGATAGAGGAAGACCGTTCACTAAAAGATCCCCGGTCAAGACGTTGAGATGAACCTTGAGCTCTGCAGAAGTGCTTTCGACCCAGTAGCAGTTCGATGATGCCATATGCCAGTCGGCGTTCGCCTCGAAGGCTGGCCAACGTCGCTTGATGGCGAGATCCAGGCAAGAGTTTCCATTTGAGATGACTTCTCGGATCAAGACAGATCGAGCGCGATGCATCGTGTACCTCCATCTGTCGAGCATGATGTGTTGAAGGGTGTGTTTGGATGAGCCGCTGCGACTAGCATTGTTGTAGATGATGATTGAGGCTTCAACCAGAATCGATGCCTGCTGAGAGTCCGCAAGAATGACTGACATGAACTTTTCCTCAACGTTGAACGAGTCAGCGCATATCAAGGCAATGTTAAGTGCAGTCTCAAGGAATTCCTTCCGCTGGGCATCATTGGTAGTGCCTGGTACTTTCTCAAGCAACTTGATGATCCATCGATAAGCGGTTTCACGGCAAGTAGTCAAAAGGTCGAGGACTTGCTGGCACAATTCTTCAGTCGTCAGTGATAGTAGGCGTGTTGCTAACAATGTGAAAGAGCAAAGAGCAGTGTGAGATTCCCAGTTCTCTTGGACGCGCGAGAAACACGTTCTTAGGTTCTGTAGCATCACGGACCCAAATCCTGCATCGGAGAGTCGTGCGTGTGTATGTCGAGTGACAGTGACAGGGTCATAGGGGCCAGCCTGAAGGCTCATCTGAAGGAGGAATGTAGCAGTCTCTGCCTTGTTGAAATCAACTGCCGGCATGACGAGCTGTCTCAGGATATTCTTCCACTGTAAGCGGTATCCATAGGGCAAACCAGCCAAAGCCTTGTACTCGCCCATTGACATGTATTCAGGGCAGTCAGACTGGCTAGCAATGACCTGATTGTGTGTCTCGCCACTTGGTTGAGCCCAGGTTCGCCCCAGGAAGCGCTTCAAAGCTTGAGCTCGTTCAGGTAGCTTGAATGTACACATGTCTGATAGCTCAAAAGAAGGTGTGTGCTCGTCAAGAAAACTTCCACGGCTCTCGTCAAGGTATTGGAACTTGAGGCCATTGTTGAGACACACATCCGCTTCGGTGATGTTACCAATCGATTTATCATCTCGATGGGTGACAACATGAGGTTTCGTGTCAGACAAGAGGTGAATCCGATGTTGTCCGGAGCTGTAATATCTAGAAAGGCCGCCGTACTGCCGCAATGGATATGAGTGTTGGGGAAGGGCACTCGTCACTGGCTTGCATTTGAGAACATCGTGGATGAGATAGAGACCTGTGTCTCGCCACTTGCAGTAGACCTCTGGGGCAGCCAACTCAAAAACTGTGGCTTGAGCCTCGAACACTTCGCTAGGTAATGGCCACTCGTGAACATTGATTGTCAATCTGTTTGCTGCTCTCAGACAGTCGCAGTGGCGGCATGGATATTTGTGCGTCGAGTACTTGAGGCCATCTTCGAATCTGTCATAGTAATGGCACTCGGTGTTCTGGTGCTCTTGCATCAGACACCTGTACTCGTCTTTGAGTCGGCGAAACTCTGCACGCTTCGCCTCCCTTTCTTCCGAGGCTTGCTTCTCAATCTGAACCTTGAGTTCCTGGTGTCTGGAGGACTGCGCAAAGTATTCTACCGGGAACGACAGCCTTTCGCCATAGGATCGGAAGATGGAGGGCCTTCTCTTCGATTGAGACGCTTGCTCCCGTTGCAGGAGGTAGGTCTCAAGACGATGAAGCCTCTCCATATCTGACCTTGTACTACAAAGCAGGGCTTGCCAGACCTGGGTTGGCATCTCAGGGTCGTAGTTCTCCAGCATGGGTATGGCGCGAATGGCTGATTTGTCGGCTGCAACCCAGAGTTGTCCAATCGTAAGAAGCATTCTGGATACACCTTCAGGGCGGCTGGAGTACCAATGACTGGCCTTTGCATGGTAGTCCTGGATCATTTTTCCCAAGTTCCGACATGAAGACTCCTCTTGGACGTTGTCTTTGATCCATTGGTCAAGATGAGTGGCCACCCACGATTCCACCATAGCGAGATGGAAGGGGAGATATTCTTCAGGCCCATGTGGCTGCATCAAGGGAAGATGATCAGCGTCAAAAGGCCGGACATGAGCTGTCGGGCTAAAAGTTGAGGATTGGCTTTCCTTTTTGCGCAGGGGAATTGATGACAAGAACTCTTCCATATTCGTGAGCGAGAAATGGACGCTGTCGTTCATGTCCAATCTCGATATTTCTTCCAGATCAAGTGGTTGCTCCGATCGTTCACGGATTCGTTCCCATCTCGTTGCTAGAATATCCGAAGTCCTTGATACAATTTGTCCGATGATTGCTAGCCACTTGCCATTGGGCGAGCTCTCGAGCTTGCAAAGTCGCCGGGAGACTTTGGTCACCATCGTGTGAAGAACGTCGCTGAGAGCAGGCTGCTGGTTCGCTGCTTCAAGGGCCTGAGCGAGCATGAATACCATGAATGATTTGTAGAGACCATCCGAGTTGGAAGCAAGGCGACGCATGGTAAGCTGTAGCGAAACGCGAACAAGGAGCCAAACTGGAGAGCGCCTCCAGGGGAGATTGCTGTTGTTCCACATGACTTCTTCACGGGTATTCTTGCAAATTCCCGAGACGTCGATTGACTCGCCCATGCCTCGAAGGATGCTAGTCAGGAGTTCAGTCACGATACGGGGATCTACCGTGTCTCTTTCCTCGTCGTGTTGCTGCTTTGCCTTGTTGACCTTCGTCATCATCTCCTGTACCGTTTGGTGACTCATCTTGACGAGGGTTTTGGCCAGAACAGACTGAAAAGCTTCATCCCCAAAGTCCTTGAGGGATATTTCTGTTGCAGTCTCTGGGAATTGACGGACTAGACGGCCTCTGGTGAAGACAGATGCGTTGGTCGGAGAGAGTTCGAAGGTTTCGAAGTAGACTGCGGAGCCCACTTTGCGAGTCAGGACTGCTGCGTTCTGGGCGGCGATGTAGAATACAGCACAGTCTGGATCATCGAATCTTTATTAGCAAGTTTTCCAACACTGCATGTGCATCTGGAACGTACCTTTAGGCGATAACTCTCGAAGAACCTCTCGAACGCCGTCTTCTCTCAGATAACCATGGGTGTCTCTCGAGTTCCGCATACCCTCCATCATCGAGATACAAGTTGTGATTGCCTCATTCTCTGATTCGACTTCCGCAAGAAAGTGTTTCAAAGAATGCAGCACAAAGTCGATGAGGAATATCTCCTTGTTACTGGAAGAGTCGTTCGCACCCGGGAGTTCCGCAGGTAAGAAGAGGTGGTGGAAGAGGTAATCAAGCCTCTCCTTGGTGAGGGTTGCCGTGACTTCCGGGACGTGAACCATGATAGCGAAGTGCTGGGAAGAATCGCTCAATGGAGTCCAAGGGTGTGGTGTGGAGGGAAAGCAGAAAAAAAGGAAGGGATCGCGCTGGTATTTGCAGTTGAGATTTCAGGCAGACTACAGGCTGAGTTTTTTGTCACTGCCAGACACCGACAGACTCATTGTTAGGTACCTAGCCTTGGTACAAATACTATGATTCGAATATTGCCTGAAACAAAGTGGAAAACACAGACTTGGGGCCCAACAAGCGATCACGTTTGCAGCCTATCTCGCATAGCGGTTGGTGCCAGGATTGCGTGTTCGCTCTCTGGTAGGCCTCCCACATAGCCAGCACTCAACAACTTCAGTGTTGAGAGACAATATCAGGCAGACTCAGGCAGCTTCATGACGTAACTCGGTTCACTTTTACGAATAATGACGACCTGCTGCAGTGAACTATCAAACATGCCGCGCGTATTCGGTTAAGTCTTTGTTCGCCTCACAACTCCTCTTGGGCCAACGATCAATGAGCAAAGAAGAATAACATTGTCATAATGGAAGAAATAGTTTGTTGCTACGGCTGCCTGCCTAGTTGTTTCGCATCATCATCATAGACATACATCTCGTATGCCGTGAAGCACCAACCAGCCCAAGCAGAAGCAACAAGAAGCAAACAGATCACGCCGGTTTGCATTTTTGTGGCATCCTCAATAATATGAAGGAAGCATCTAGCCATTTACATTTCTTAGTCTTGTCCAACCCGACTACGCCATTGTTCTCTTTTCACTTATCCAAAGCTAAGGTAATGATGGGATCACTCTTTTTTCTTTTGACACAGGCTGTTGGTCCCAAATTTTACAAGCTCGGACAATAAGTGACGGTACTTTAACAATCTTGGCCAAAAAGAAACAATTGTTCTTTCCTTTTTGTCTCATACTATCCCGGTGGGTTCTTTTTGGTCAAGTCAGGGAGCCAACATACGCAACTATCCAGGTCATTCGAACGCAGAAATTCATGGTCCCAGATCATCTGCATAACTCGATGGACTCTTGATTCGCTCTCGGTCCCCGAGCAAGGTCAAATAAACACGTGAGACCCCAGTCTCTGCGATCTTGTCGTGGAAAATTGTCCTTTTGCATATTGACGAATGTCCGCTGCGTGGAGGCTTAACCTTAATAGAGACGTCTTCTTCTCTGCCATTCCATCTGGCCAACAACCTTATATACTAATAATTACGGTCGATCTACTAAATGCAAGACCGCCCGAATTGGTATAATGGTAACATGGCTACTGACACACATGGAAGCTTATTCGGCCGAAGTGTGCCCCCCCTGGGGACGGCAGATCCAGGTCCGATTCCTGGGTTCGGGAAATCCCCCTTTTTCTTTTTACCCTTCTGCCTTTTCCCTTCCTTTTCACACATACTTTCCATGCCTCCATCTACTGGTGCTGCTGTCGTAGTACGATAAAGACGAGTACGGGCACGGGGCTTTAGTGATCCGCGGGTAGAGCCTCCATGGCTGCGGTCCGCGCCATTATCTTTCATGAAGGGGCCAAATTTACTATCATGCGCCCCCGTTTTCCTGAAGTAGTTGACTACCCAGCCAATATTCTCATAGCGGCAAGAAGAGGCAATGGACTACCTGGGGAAGCTTCGAAAAGGCAAATTCTCTGACCACCAAATCCAGGAGGAAATGGCAACCATCTAGGCTGCACGCAAGTCAAGTCAATAGTAATACAAGCCAGTGAAGGCAGATTAGTATTATCGCAAAAGCCGTGTATCTTCATTCAACACTCCAAACAAACTCCCAATCTCTTTGCCCACCATTCTCAGCTCATCAGCAACTTGGCCAGTGACGAGGGCGTAGGCATAGAGTAGAGCGTAATCCTTCTCCTCCACCAAAGGTTCAACTGTATCACTGTTGCCTTCGCTTTCAACTATCGTTTTTGCGGAATACTGCTTTCGGAACTGAAAGATCTTGCCAAGCAGATTCTCTCGCGCCGACACAATGCTGGGAGTGGCATCGGCAGAAGGGTACTCGAGCATCGTCGAACTAGCCACGACCTGGAATGCCTGGCATATGTGATCACATAGAATCGCGCGCTCACGAGCTGTAAACTCCAGCAGAGCCTTTTCGCCCTCTGTCAGATGTCCCTTGCGGTATGCCACCAAGCTCATCCCGTAGAAACCATCGAGAATGCGCGTAGTCCCCCGCAGCACACGCCCGTAAACATCCATGGGAAATGGCCCGCGTAGCTCAAACTCGGACACGGCAGAGTGTCTGAGGCTCTCCAGATTCGCAGCGTATCTCTGTAGCGCAGCTTGCTCGCCGGACTTGAGGTAACTCTGGGAGCCTTGGCTGCGGAACAATACGGCGAGAGGTCCACGTTTCCAGATCAAGCCCATCTGGAGATGCAGCACCGAGAGGCTTTCTTTGAACTTTCGGCGCGCTGAGATGGGCCAGATCACTCGGCACACGACGAGGCCCCAGATGATGCCAGCTGTGACAGCAATGGCTCGATGCTTTGCAATCTCCAGTATGTCCGGATGAGCACCGCCCTCATCGTCAGTTGCGTCTTTACCATCTGCCTTTCGCTGCAGGCTATACGCATGCAATGTTGAAACATTGTATGCAAGCATACTAATGCGCCCCAGTGAGGCCTTGCCATGCTGTACGATGAGGTAGAAGTTTACGAAACTCGTCAACCAACCCAGAAGGATAAGAGCTACAGCATAGCCATGGCTCACCTTCCAGTTGACGACCGAGAACAGAGCTCCAAATAATGTTCCGATGAAGCGCGCCCATCCCACTGTGTTGGAGGCGCCAACGGTCATGGAACAAACAATCATGAATGAAAGCAGACCCCATTCTCCACGCCACTGATTGTACAGCTCTCGAGTTTCCTCGATGAAGGCGAGCATAGCCCACAAGGCAGCACCGATGCCAACTTTGAGACCAAACTGAACTGCTAGAGGTTAGCAGGGTTATTGATCAACCCAGGGTTTACACTTACTATCATCTCGTGCCATCTTCTTAAACAATGCCGATATGCTACGCCGGAGCCAAGCGAGTATTTTATTGGCATCAGGAGCAGTATACCAAGTCCCGACATCCACTGGCCGCGGAACTGCCGCTGAACCATCCGAAGAGCTAATTGTGCGCTGCCTCGTCCGCATCAGATTTTCTCCCTCTGCAGACTCGAACAATCTGATGGGCTTGTTGCCATCTTCCGCATTACGATCCTTCCACCAGATGAGCCACCGCCAACTTCGGGCTTTGTGTAAGACGATGTATTCTAAATCATCCAGGACATCTAGATACTGTAGGACTTCTTCACCAAAGGCTTGCAAGCTAAAGGTAAAGTGCCCACACGCAGCGGCGACTTCTTCCAGGTTAACGCGTGTCGTCTCGGATGATGCAGCCAGCTGTTCAATGCGGTCGTAGAGACCTTGCAGAGCATCTCCACGAGCCGTGTTGAATGTACTCAACGAATCCATCAAGTTTCGACGGAGATCTTCATCAATGTTGATCTCGTAGCTGGGAGGGCGCCCAAACTGCGGTTCATGCAGAATTCTGCAAATGTTCTGTCGCAAAGACGACATTGACAGACTCATTGAGTCGTTGAACTGTTTAAAGAGATCAGATGCGGTGTTCAACTGTGCATCATTCGTGAAGTCCTGGTTGAGTGGCTCTTGATGCTTCAACTGTGCCAGCTGGGCATTAGTAGCGTTCCTCAAGCCGCCCAGCGCCTGCGCAAGGGTTTCCATGGAACTGGAAACTGATTTCTCATGGTCGTAGATTTCTTCGTGACCAAAGAAGTAATGCTCAAACTTGGCCTCCCTCATATCCTTCATCATTTGAGAGTAGGCGGTTGAAAAATTGGAAGACGCAGCTGCAAAGCCCTCTGATACAAGCCCAGCCTCAGAGCCACTGAGAAAACTGCCCGTAATCATATAGAGCATATCTCCCAGGGGCATCGAGACTCGATTCATTGTCTGACGGAGTGACTGGCGAGCCGAGCTCCTCCACAAGAGCAAGTTTACCGCCGCCGTAGTGGTGATGCCCATGACGAGCATCTTGAATACCTGAGCGATCTTGTCGTTGGAGAAGACATTAGACATTACATGGTTTTCCTTTGTGACAACTCCAATAATAGCCAGTGATGCAAGGGTGCTGCCCACGTTGACGAGAGGATTCGACATTCTCTGCTTGACCCAGCCCATGAGACCGAAGCCACCGCCAATAAAGACGACAACGACTAACACGTGCGAGATGGTGGTGAGGTGCATCGTGGAACCAAAAAACACCGAAGTCGCCATGGACAAAAGAGACACCATCTCGGCGTAAGCGACAGCCACGATCGCGATGAGGATAGCCTCAATCATAGACCCCACGGAGCGGGCCGGATGAAAGTAGACGGTAATAGTCGCTACCACATGTTTTCCCCCTGGCTTGCCAAGAAAATTGGACAGCGGCGGGGCGAAGGTCGCGAGACTAGCGATGGTGTAGGCGATTGTGCATTTGAGGACTCCACGGCCCTGGGGCGTGTCAAGCCAGCGGTGAAAGCGAGCTGTGGCGTCTGAGATGCCATTTTTGACAGCGTCGACGAACTGAGTCATCGTTCTGCAGCTTGGCGAGGTGTCTATAATCGAGGTACGGATACGAAGAGCCTCATGATCGTGGTAGGGATATGGTGACGGAGGAAGATTACTAGCCCAATCCGTAGGTTCCGGAGAGCACGTTGTCAGGTGATTCGTCGCTGAATCAGCCAGCAGGGGTTAGATTCTGCTGTACACCCACAAATCATGTAACAGAGAGCACATGTTATGGAGTTGTTCAACATGTTCTCATCCATAACTAATAGCTATCCACCCAAACTTGTCCCTTACCGACTCAACCCGCTCATAACGGATCTATTAAGTGGAATGACTTCCATGACCGGTTCGTCTCCCGAAACGACCCACCAAAGTGGACTATTTTATCTGGCCTGGACCGATCTAGAGAGCTCAGTCGCTGGCAAATTTTCCACCCGTTCTCAGATTAGTTTCCCAAAATGGCAATGGCGACAGATGGATCCAGAAATAGGTGACAAGACTATTACTCAGGCACGCCATGTAAGCTTAAATTTTACATGACTTTTCCAGATGGCTTCCATGCTCTCAAAGTAGCTTCCAGATCAGTGTTGCGAAGACGTAAAAACATGTGGCCCATGTGGGTTGGGACCACTGAAGGGGGCACGATGCAATCGTATAAATAGGAGCGTGGTTGAGGCTCTTATATTTGGCGGTACAGCTAGAATCGTCAGAGAACAATCGACAGGTTCTAAGCCAGGCAAACCTACATCTTCAACAATGAAGCAGGTTCAGCAGATGCAGTCCACTCCTGCGGCAGAAATACCCGAGAAGGGTGCAGATTTCGACGTCGAGAGTGCGCCGAGTTCGTATCCTCCGTCTATCTTTGATTCTGCCCAAGACTCGGATGATTCTTTGGACCCGCAAGGGAACGATATCGAATCTGATCTTGGTGCCTGGGCATGTGTTTTGGGCTCTTTGCTGTTCCTTATCCCCTCGTATGGTAAGTGTACACTTGGCTACTCTCTGGCCTTCACAACTAAGACAAAGAATTACAGGCTTCATGGCTTCCATTGGAACAGTCCAGTCATATCTGAGCCTGAACCAGCTGAGCGACTACCCTGTCAGCCAGGTTGGATTGATCAGCGGAGTGTATCTGTTCCTCTCACTCATCTTCAACTTCCAAATCGGTTCCATCCTGGATCGATATGGCCCCCAACTTCTTGGCCCAGTCGGAGCTGTCTTTTCCACCGCCACATTCGTGCTCATGGCCGAGTGCAAGACCTACTGGCAGTTTATGCTATGCTTTGGGGTCTTTGGAAGCATTGGCACAGGCATCACATGTACCACCGCGATCGGCGTCGTCGGAAAGCTCTTTGTTCGACGCCGTGGCTTGGCCGTTGGCACTGCCGTTTTAGGAACGTCTCTGGGATCCATCATCTTCCCCCTTCTACTACGTACGACCTTCAAAAGCCTTGGCTGGGCTTGGTCTATGAGGATTGTGGCTCTGATCGTTGCCATTGTGTCGACGCTTGGGGTCATCTGTTACCTCCCCTTTCCGCGGCTGATTTCCGCCAACTCAAGCAAGAAACAGGCAAAGTCGGAAGGTTTTGCCCTTGACTTATCCGCATGGCGAAACCCTAACTTCGTGTTTGTGTCCTGCGGTGTTTTCCTCATCGAATTTGTTGTTTTCGGTATCGGCGGTCTCTTGCCAACGATTTCCGTCGGCGCCGGGTTTACAGCTGAGGACGGATACACTCTACTCTCCATCTTGGGCGCTTGCTCTTGTCTTGGTCGATTTACCATGGGTCTTCTTGGAGACAAGTTCGGGGCTCTTAACTCGATGATCTCGGTGTTAGTCCTTACCATCATCCTCATGGCCACCATCTTTATCCCCTTCAGCACCACATCAGCCGCTTTGCTATACACCTTTTCTGCCTTGTGGGGATTCTGTTCTGGATCGTTCTATGCGCTCTCACCAGGTTAGTGTTGATGACATGCATATTCTGACTTTAACTAACACACTGCAGTTTGCACGGGTAAAACATGCGAGCCCAAAGATTACGCAAGATACTATGGTACGTTTCACATCAGCTTCCTACCCACGACGAAGCATTAACAAGTCATTAGGATCTACAAACTTTTCCGTCGGCATCGCTCTGCTACTAGCAAACCCCCTCAGCGGCATCATGCTAGAGAAGCTGGGCGCTCAGCCCTTGGCATGCTTTTACCTCGCCATCGTCTTCGTTGCGGGCGTCTCTTTTGCTATAGCTAGAGGGTTGTTGATTGGGAACTTTTCCACATTCTGGAAAAAGATGTAAAAAGAATAGGTCTGCGTCAATTTTATAATACTAGGATTTTGGAACCAACATTTGATCGACGCGTGAGCTGTTCCAGGTATGAGTCTATGCAGTGTGACGACTGTGCAGGGGCAGCCTCGCTGTTTTTGCTCATCACCATGCCTCTCAGATCTAGCACGTTCACGCCTGTGCCATATCAGCTAGGAAACTCTCTGGAACTGGAACTCCCTGGGGATTGCTGCTATAATTTACGATCTTCTCAGTCGGTCACGGCGCTCATTTTTGAAACGCTCAGTATGGCTATATCACCCGTTGTAGACGCCACTATCAATACCAAGTCCGGCTCCGATTTGAAATTTCCGTGCTATACCAAAACTCTACGACCTTCGCTTTGGTATCAGTCTTTCGCTAATAGGTGAAATCATCTATCTCGCATACCAATAGATGAAGCTGTCTGTCAGATATTTGCATAGTGAGGGGATATTGATCACATTCTCCGGAACGTAGAGGAGAAGAGGATGGCACTCATGACGCCGAAAGCTTGGCACCGCCTCGATGACACCAACAAGCCAGGTAAATTACGAGGCAATACTACAGTAGGAGTGTAATAAAGACTTTGACAACGAGAATGAGGCTTACGCCGGGCTGAAAGATCTTAGGGGTACCATGCCCATGGTGGTGGAACATAGAGACGACTTACTCAGAGATCAGAGGCATCACTCTGGAAGTCGTTCCTGGGCAGAACCCAGAAACGTTTAGGCTATAAAGACGAAAAAGGAGTTGAGACTGGGGACCAAGTATTTGGGATATAGTAAAATAAATGGCGAAGTAAAAAGTGGCAAGATAGATAGCTGAACAATTGAGAGTGATAGCTTTATCAACGAAGGAAGCGATGGGACGGGCGATGGGATTTTTACCACAAGCGCGCAATTACCAGCATGTGAATAAGAAGAAAAACAGAATCCGAGCTGCTTCCAATCCTAGATATGAACGACATGCAAAAGTAGTGAATGACATGCAGCTTTAGTATGGCATCAATATCTAGAGGATCGGCGGCCAGTCGGTCTTAGATTGACCGATTGCCCAGACAAGACGTATCCAATGTCGGTGAAAACCATCATGACCGACCGACATTCCCACAATATCGGTGACACGGATCAAGAATCTCCCCGGAAGTCGGACAGATCCCTGACAGCGCTCGTGGGGCGTTGTCTCTTCGTGGCGTGATGGACGCGTTCAGCTCGGTTTGTCCTCCAGTAAGATGCTCGTGTTTTATCTAATCAATCTCATCAAATCTCAGGGTTTCCAGTCAACACGGCAGTTATAGGTTAGTTTGTCTCCAGAGCGGGACACTTTTCCGCACTCACAGACTCACGTTGGCTGTACAAACTGAAGAGTCCGTACTTGCCGGCCGAAATTCCGCCTGGAGGGACCCTGATGGGGTTTTAGGCTTTGAGCTGGGCAGTTTGCGTTTGTCTAAATAAAATCACAGTGAATGATGTTTGCGAGAACTATTGTGAGACTGTAGGTCTTTGCGTCGTGAATTTTTGAAGCATGGACAAGCAATCACCACGCGTTGCCGTGATCGGATTGGGTATGTCTCCTCGATTGGCCGTTGAGTCATATACTAACAGCAATCAGGCGTTCTCGGCCTTGTCGCTGTCAAAAACCTGACTGAAGAGGGCTTCGATGTGACAGGTTTTGAGCGCAACAGCTATGTCGGTGGACTATGGCATTACACTGATGAAGACAAGACATCAGTTCTCCCGAGTCAGTAGGCCAAGTGTCGGTAGAATGGGAGTCACTCAGAACGCTGACAACTAAGCAGCAACAATCATCAATATCTCCAAAGAGAGGGTATGCCATCCGCGAGCTCATGCGAAAAATGGAAGAAGATTCTCACTGTAGACTAGGGTTGCTTCACCGACTTCCCTTTCCCCGATGACACGCCTAGCCATTGCACAGCCGGAGATGTGGAAAGGTATCTCGAAGCTTATGTCGAGCACTTCAACTTGACCCCGAAACTGCGCCTAAGCACAGTAGTCAAGCGCGTGCGTCGCGACGGCGCAGAGGATCGTTGGGTAGTGGACATTGAGGGATCGGGCCCAGAGTACTTTGACAAGATTATCATGGCCTCTGGTATCAACTCCCGGCCTCATGTTCCCACGCTCAAGGGTCTGGACCAGTTCAAAGGCGAGGTGCTCCATTCTCGAGCTTTCAAGAAGTGTGTTTCATGATTCTCCCAAAGTTCACGAACTTGCATGATTGATGGTGAATAGGCCGGAGCTGTTCAAGGGCAAGAGAGTGGTGGTTGTTGGCATGGGTAACACCGGTGCAGACACCGCAGCTGCTCTTTGCGGTCACGCCGAAAAGGTCTGGGTGTCTCATAACCATGGAGCGTTAGTGGTGCGTATCTCAATATTCAGTCCATCGAATTTGTGATCTTGTTACTGACGCGCCAGGTAGATGCCGCGAGTGCTCAATGGTATCCCATTCGACCACGCCATGACGGCTCGTAAAGCCGCCATCATGGGCTTCCTGGAGATCAACTTCCCTCGACTCTTAGACTTTCTGTTCAACAAGATGTGCAAAAAGATGCAGGACAAGGCTTTCAAGATCAGGCCAGAGTGGAAGCTATCGCCAGCGCCTCCGGTCAAGCACGCCGTACCCATCATCTCGGATAACCTGGTTGGTCTGCTCGAGTCGGGCGACATCCTCTCCGTCTCTGGCCTGAAGCGTGTCGTTGGGCCGAATGAAGTTGAGCTCGATGATGGGACACGTCTTGATGCGGATGCCATCATTTGGTGCACTGGGTACAAGACCGAGTTCAATCTTCTCGACCACAGTGTTGATCCAACCCGCAACACGACTCCCAAGTGGGAAGCAGCGGTTGGATCTCGCGGCAAACCTCTAGCCCGTCTCTACCAGAATGTCTTCTCGCTCGATTACCCGGATTCGCTTGCCTTTATGGGCACAGTGGCATTTGCGACGGGCGCGTTCCCTCTATATGACCTCTGCTCCATGGCCGTCGCGCAAGTCTGGAAGGGCAACTCTCCGCTACCGTCCATTGAAGAGATGAACAGATCCGTCGATAGACAGCACGATTACATCTGCAGCATCGCCAAAGACGGCAGCGCTGTGCCTGGCTGGGTGCGACAGGGCGAGTGGGTTGCCTGGGCAGACAAGGCCGCGGGGACGCAGGTCAACGAGCATCTCGGATGGGGCCTGACGGGGTGGAGGTTTTGGTTCCAGGACCGAGCATTCTGCAATATGTTGATGGATGGCATCTACACTCCGTACATTTGGCGCGTTTTTGATGGTAAGAGAAAGAAGTGGGATTCTGCGAGAGCAGAGATTGAAAAGGTGAATGCGCAGGTGGAAGAGAAGAAGAGGAACAAGAAGACCGCGTAGAATGTTTTAAGACCATGCATTTTAATCAGGAGGATCAATAGTATTATTCACAGTATTTACCAATGCGTTAGACATTGTGGGTGAGCGATGAAGCTTCTCATTTACCCCAACGCTTCTTGAGAACCGTAATATGACGCGTCCCCAAATGGCTAAGCGGCCTTATTCCACGCCAGTACGCTCATCGCCTCATCCTGCGAACATGGCGATCCTTGCAAGGGTACAGCCCGATTTGTCAGTCTCATCATCTTGTTGTCCCGTCTTGGCACGGGCTGTGGATCATGAACGTGTCCCATTACTCAGCCATGGGCAAAGTCATACTGTCTTACTTTTGAGTTTATTCACGAGATTGACGGTAAGCAATCATGGGGCAAGATGATAATGCTGAGTGAGATAGGTATATAAGGCGAAGGGTTGTAGATAACTCATCTACTTTGTTCCATCAATTCAACACAATTCACATAGACAAAGTCTTAAAGAAACCGCATCAACCATTACCATGTCTCACCTCAAGTTTTCTGCCTACAAAGGTGCTGGCGAGTGGGCGCACGAGAATCTAGGATACAACCAAGCTGTCCGCGTTGGCGATAGGATTGAATGCAGCGGGCAAGGTAAGGCAACGCGTCGATTCAGAAGACTCAGGAGAGAACATACTAAGCGACTACAGGAGGTTGGACATTCGACAACAACACCATAAGCTTTCCTGACAAGATTGAGGAGCAAATCGACCAGGCCTTCATTAACGTCGATAAAGCGCTCAAGGCTGCTGGCGGCAAGGGTTGGCCAAAGGTCTTTAGGGTCAACTCATACCATACCGCTATAACGCCCGAGGTTACTGCTAGGATGAAGCAGAATTTTGAAAAGTGGATGCCAGATCACAAGCCGATTTGGATTCAGATTGGGGTGGCTCAGTTGGGTGCGCCGGGCATGGACGTTGAGATTGAGGTTTCAGCTCATGATCCTGAGGAGGCCTGAGGAGGTGGTGGACAAGGAGCAGAGATGCACCAGAGATTAAAGGTAACTGAGATTATATCAGTAAAATATGTCGAGATCATACATGAAAACTTTGATCATTAAACCATCTCGAGCTGTGAATAACACGAAGATAATTGCCCAAACTCACAGAATGCTCCCGGGTAGGCGTCATACAAGTGATGACGCACCTGGCTGACTAAGTACCTGCCATCGCCTGTCTAGCGCGATTTTCACCAATCGCGAAGTCGCATCGTTTTTTTCTTCGCGACAAAGGAAAACTCGTTTAATATCGCGAACCTCGACAGTGCAGACAAAATGGTGCGTAACAAACCGCCGCGTAACTCGCGACCCGACTCGCGACCGCGAAACGGATCTGGCCCCAGCAGAGACCGAAATTATCGCCCTTCGTCCCCGCCTCGCTACAATCGCGACCGGCGCACAGATTCAGACAACTATCGACCTGGAGATCGCAGACACGATCTCCCCCCTCGTCCTCCGCCGCGCGATGACTTCCGTCAGTCTTCCGACTCTTACAGGCCTGGAGTTCCTCAAGGCGATTTCACCTTTCGCGTCGATAAGCCTGCGGGAATCCCAGACTTCCCCGCCAACTATCGTGGCCAGCAAGAGCGAAGAGGTGCGCGTCGAGATGGCGGTCGAGGCCGAGGACGTGGACGCGGGGGGCGACGATGGCAACCCCCGCCTCATCCTTCTGAGCGAGCTCTGATTAATGGTGCCACGGCCAATCTTCCCGAGGAACGACTCGGCGAAGACGGCACTGTCAAGTTCCGGCCCATCGACGAGCTATCGGATGACGATGAGCTTGAGATGGATATCTCGTCATCCTCTGAAACCGACGGCCCTTCAAAGAAGCGGGCCAAGACTACAAACGACGACAACGACTCTGGTGATGCGGCACCCAAGTGGTCCAACCCCGATCCCTACACAGCACTCCCATGCCCCGACGAGAGTACGCGGAAGAAGAGGGATATGGTGAAGCTGATTCGGAAAGCGCGGTTGGAAGAGGATAATGCGGCAAAGCTGGCTGCGTCGACCGAAGCTGAGGATTTCATCTCCTTCGACCTTACTGAAGACGAAGAGAGCAGTGAGGAAGAACCTCCTCCTCCTCCTCCTCCCCC
>JAJODA010001378.1:0-26543 GCA_021730345.1 Fusarium cicatricum | reverse complement strand
CCTGGAAAGCAGCCCGAGGCCGGCTGCACGGAACTGCACCTCTGCTTGGTCAATGGGAAACAAAATATTGGGCTCTTCTTCTTTTTTCAGGTGGCCCCGTTCAACCTGAGGACAAGCTCGGTCGATCAATGTCCACTTTCGGGTCAGGTCAGGTCCGTTTTGTTGGACTTTGATTGTGTTTTTTTTTTAGCATCATGACGGATTAATTACGGTCTCGGCCTGTTCTGGGTTGTGCCCACCGTTACGCTAGCCCGTTGAACTCTGGCGAGCATCGCGAGTTGCCCAGTTCACCCGCTCATGAAACAGCCACCCGCTCATGCTACTCATGGCTGACTAGCTCGAGCAACTAGCTTGCGCTGGGGGCAAGGGGGGATGGCTGATGGCTTTGCTAGACGACAGCTAGACCTCGTCTCAGTAAGGGGCAAGCGAATAGACCCTCCCTTTACGATTCTAGCCTGCCTCTAGGCCGCAACGCCATCTTGGCGCGTGATGCCTGGCTTTCGGTCCATCGCTTTCGCCTGTTCGTCTTTGATTACTTTTAATCACAGCTCATCGCTTCGGACAATTCTCATACGATTAGCTCCATGATCTGAGCAAGGAGAGCAGCGTCATGGGAGGGTGTCTTGCCGTAAGCCGCAGATTCCTCCCCAACCACTTATATGCCCAGATGCTGCATGCCAACGTACAGAGATCCGTATATGTATGTCTGTAGGTGCCCGGCGCATGTAACGCTCCAAGCTTGCAGGTTCCCTCTCAGCTGGCGACCTCGTGTTGGCCCATCCACACCGCCCTTATCCCGATCAAGCGTAAAGCATAACGCATCTAAGCATAGGATGCCGATACGAGCCCTACCAATATGGCAATCCGTCCCAGAACTTGAATTCCCAGCATCTCGGTATGAATCAGAGTTTGGGCCGTTTTGTTGGCGTGTTGCCTCGTGCCCCCCCGCGATGCAACAGAAGAAACGATAAAGGCAGATCTGGTGGTAAATCGGGAAACGTTTGGTGGCGGCAGGGTCAGTACTTGACAAGGAGACAAGGAAGACCCAAGGCCTCACTTCGGCTATTAGCTAGTTATTTATGGCAGCGGCACAATATCGTAAATTGCTGACAGGACTGACACGGAATGGCATCTGCCTTCTATACCGATTGACAGGAGCTGACATCAATCAACTGTCGCTGAGCGACGTTGTGAACCCCTCTGCCCCTCTACATACCCCTCTCTCCATGCACGCAAGAGGCTGACGACTTTCTACACGTACACGTAGCATTCACGCTGATCCTAGTGGCTAGATATCCCGTGCACTTGTATCGCCAAGGCTTACGGGCTCGTTTTCTATCCATACAGGTGTTGTTGCGTATCCTGCTACGCCAATAATCCAATACTATTTCCAATAGTCTTTTCCGCAAACAAGGCAAAAGATCATCTGGCCATGCAGCAGGTTGCCATTCTGAGGTCGCTTAGTAGAGAACCCCTCACTTTGTGCATACACTTCTGCAATGAATCATGGTTTTTCCCGTTCTTGTTGGCCAGGCCGGTTGCTGATCTCCAGCACGTTGGGTGCCGTCAAGGTTTTGCTGGCACTCTACTACGTAGTAGCACTCCAATTCTCCCCAAAGAGTTATCCCCGTCAGCTGAAACACGGCATAACTAGCAGATCATGTCATGATCAGCATCCCCGGCTTCCCATTGCAACATTGCAGCAAATGGTTCCTGCAGATCATCTTCTTGGCCAGGGTCAGCCGGAACCCAGAACCAGGCACATGGCCCGTTTGAGGGATATCCCACGTCTTACTCTACCAGAAACACAATTATCAACCCAAGACAGACTTGTATTTCACTCATAGCAGATCCACAGTTGTTGGCCAATATATTGATTTAGGAACATGTTTTACACAGAAATCAAGAACCGAGAACATGAGAGAATAAGCAAATCTCACGCCATATCCCTTCTCCCACAAGGTAAACAACAAGATGCAAGATGCTGACCAGCGCTCCTCTCGGTCGTCTTACACTGCCATCCAATCGCTCATGCAGGTCCCGGATAAGCTCGTTGAAGCAATCGTCATCATGTTGCTTACACCATGATCTGAGCTGCCTCCACCTCGGACCGTAACCATACCCATTCATGCGAAACCGAAAACCCCATCTCAAGGCTCCGCCACTTGCCCCGTGCTACTCCGTCACCCGGCGATGATGAGGAATCCAGATGCCACCGCAGCCGTGCAACGTCATAGGGATTGCTCCAGCGTCACAAGTTCCCGGAAGCCCTCCTTCCACCGCTTCGTCTGCTCCGTGCTCGGCTTCGGCAGTGGGCTCCGCGCGAAGCCTCCGTAGCCCATCCACGCCTGCAACCCGGCCTTTACGCCGACCACACCGCCCTGGATCGCCGTCCAGTCGCCCTGTGATACCACCTCTTGCATCCTCTGTGCCTCGGAAACCTTGCCCTCCTGATAGAGTTCCATGGTCCTGAGGCACGCCCTCGGCGCGATGTTGGCCAAGCCAGCCAAGATACCGTGACCCCCGCCAGAGAGAGAGGGGATCAGAAAATCGGCAGATCCGGCCAGCACGAGGAACTCAGGCTGTGACGAGTTGCATGTCGAAAGTTTGCGCGTTGCCGCAACTACCCGGTTCAGCTTTCCAGTGTTTCCGCAGGTCAGCTTGACGCCGACAATGTTTGGATGCGCCGCCAAGGTGACGATAATGTCCGACGACAAGTCCATGCCGCCCACGGCGCCGGGAAAGTTGTAGATGATGACGGGGATGGGAGACTTGTCCGCCACAGCTGTGAAATATTGAAGGACTGTTTCCGAGCCCGGAGCAAATAACGTGGCATAGTAGGACGGAGGGAGCACCAGCGCATAGTCACCGCCAGCCTCCCAAGCCTCCTGGCAGTACTGGATCGTCTCCCGCGTGCCTTGGCTTCCACAGCCTACAATCAAGGGCATGTGCGAGAACCCGCCGTTATCCAGGGCGGCTCTTGTAGTGGCGGTGACCAGCTGCCGTTCCGAGTGTGAGAGGTGGACGGCCTCTCCGTTGGAGCCCTGTGTAGCCAGGCCAGTGACACCTGCGTGGGCAAGTCGCACGGCATGGTCAGCAATTGCGGCTGTGTCTATGTCTTCTGTATCCGTGAAGAAGCACACTGTTGGGACATAGACGCCAGGGACCAGGGGACGCATGTCTGGCGAGTAGTCGTTCATGGAACTGCCGGGGGTTGAAGCCGTATCCGGTGTGAAGTTGATGTTTCTAGAGCTTGAGTGCCATTGGCTGTGAGGTTGGACCCCAAGGGGCCCAACTGGTGAAGGTGCATCGTTATGAGGGGACATGCTGTCAGGATGGGCGGTCCGAGGGCTGCTTGTAGCTTTTTGTGATAGTACAGAGCAAGATGAGTCGAGTTATATCAACTCGTGAAACTGAGAACGGTGATATTGACGCCAGTCAATAGAGCGACGATGTTGCACTTACAACTGAGGTAAGGGAGAAGGCAGCGACGGTCTTTATAATCTCAGGCTCTCCGCCAAAGTCGGCATTCTCCCGGCTTTCAATTCCATACAGGCATTGCGATTCATCGTAGCCACTTGGCCATCGCGGAGTTGCGGGGAAGCAACATGTTAGAGACTCGATAGATGACAGCCGCCGTCGCTTGACAGCATGCGTCAGAACCCAGCAAATGCATCAAACAACGATGGCGGCCGGTCAGGGAGAATTATAAAAGGCCCCAAGATTGGTGAAGACAGAAAAACGCTCCGCCTCGGTGCATCAAAAGAGATGAGGGGCTCATCCTGATGAGAGCACAGTGCGTAGTATAGGCATCGTTGGAGTTGGGGGCACCAGACCGAGGATAGTTGTTGCTTCGCGTGGGGGTCCGCATGAGGCTCAGATGACGAGGTTGTCTTCAGTTGGACAGGGGATCAATGTCAAAACTACTCGACTTGCAGAACAACCCAAGGAGAGATGATGCCGTGCCTCAGCAACAGGTGGCCTCACAATTAGGAAACCCCGCGTATTTTGCATGGTTGGCCTTGTTGAACTAGATGCAGTCATGGCCATCCAAGGCTGAGGCGACATGATGAGGTATCCTGGAAACCTGCTGGACAGATACTTTGTTGTAGAGTTATGCATGCGGTTGGATATTGCCACGCTTGTGTAACCATTCTCAGAGTCGTGGCATCGCTACCATCTTCCACGTCCATCGTCTCCTAGCAGTTTGTCAGCCCTTGCTGGAACTGATCCGACATCAGGTGGTCGAAAAGAATGCACTTCCAAGCTCAGTCTGACATGAAGCTGATTTCTAGCCTCGGGAAATTTGTTGATCAACATTAGCCAAGCCTCTGAGCCCGGCTTGGAAATCCCCGCGACTGGGGTAGGTACTGTAACTCGCGTGCATGATAGCCGGATGGTCTTGTCAAAAGTCCATCTCATGATCCTACGTTCTCCGGTCCAAGCTACCTCACATGAGCTATAAGCTACTGACACTGTGCGGCATCTGCTCCGGTAAATCCAAGTCGCAAGCTGCAGTCTTGTAAGCGAGGGTTGTAAACAGGTTTGCGTTGATGCCTGGCTGGTCCCCGTCTGCAGGATTAAGCTGTTACAGAAGTAAGGACAGAGAGTTGAAACGGACTCAACTCGACTACTTCTTTCGATAGCTTCCATGGAGGAGCCTTGTGGAAAGACTGGGCTGAAGAGAGCCCCGAGAACTCGTGACTTGAACACTGTGGGCTATCTAGGAGACTTCCTGCAAAGAGAGGGTAGAGAGTCTTTGAGATGACAGTCAGAAAGAAATAACCCCAAGGCGTGAGAATAAGCTTATTCAAGCTTCCCCGCCATCGTACAAGTGCCCAAGTGGAGTTCCCCAACGTTGACATGGCATGTCAGCTCAGACTCTTCTCAACTCGGAAGCCTGGAATCGCTTACTTCTAAGACAGCTTCAGGAACTAATGTTCAATCCTTGTCACTCTTCTCCGATCCTTATTTCACTCCAAGGCCTCAGCTACACATCGTATCATAGACTTCACTCGATGAACTCTGGTAGTAAACTCGCTGTACAGCAAGATCAACTCAACTACCCGGCCACCTCCGAACACATCCTTGGATATCAGTCTCCTGACCTTTGCCCCGCGGGGTTCAACATGCATAGTCTCCATACAACTGCAGAATAACCTCGCGTCTCCATTACCCCGACTGCTGAAGCGGGGGAACCCCGCGTGGGGGATCGCAGCGAAACCCGGGGCTGTTTACAATCCGATGGGTTGCCGAGAGGTTCATCGTCGTGTGTTATGTAGCCGCCCTCATTCAAGTGAGACGCAGTACGATCATGTAAGTCAATGAAACAAATCACTGCCTTCACGAGGGCGCCTTACATAGATCATCGCTGCAGACCATCGACCCACAAGGTAAGCATGGTTCTCGACGGCGAAGGCGGCTATGTTAAGCATGGGCTCACTTAGACGTAGTGCCCTTGATCCGGAGGAAGAATATCTGAGCATAGCCTAGACCTCGGCTTCCACTGATGAGAAAACCCAGGGTTCGATGTGATCAAACTTGGCCGTCCTGACTCAATCGATATTGAAATAATTCTGACCCAAAAATCGTTCACTCGTAAACCCATGCCGCTCAAGGTAATCAAGTCCAAAACCACTACCTCATGTATGCCAGTACGCCTCGTATCCAGATAAAACACATATTTCATACAATAACCAGTTCGTCGTCGTCGTCCTCGAGCGTGACCTGACGCTCTATGAGCTCATTCCCCAGACTCTCCCTGCCAGCTTCTCGAATTCCCTTTTCAGTGACAAAGCGCGTCTTTTTCCGCACTGGCGGCTGTTCCTCCTTGCGTAGTTTTTCTCCGTCCTTCATCTTGGATAGTTTGTCCTTCAGGCTGCTTCCCCAGCCAAAAGCCGACTGCCTGCTGCTTGCGAGCGAGCCGACTTGCGAACCAGCTTGAGAGCTGTCCGGGCGTTTGCGCTTGACGGGACTGAGATGGACAGCTGAGTCTCTGCCCAACAATCCAAGCGCCTTTGCATCCGGCTTGGATATCTCCTCCGTCGGAGCCATAGAGCTCGATCCTTGAGATGGAACGCCCGAGCTCGGTGCTGTAGTCCGTGAACCCGCCTGTCGCATGTATTCCCTGCCAGCTGCGTTACCAATCTGGCCGAGCTTCTTCATCATGTCACGCTCTCTCTCCTTTGCCTCGAGATCCCTCTTGATAAACTCTGCCCTCTCCTTCCGGTCGTTGGGCGTTCTGTCCTTTCCATCGATCAGGTCGGCTGCGCTCATGGTACGTGATGCAAACCAGTGCGTTTTCGTCTCCCAGTCATACTTTTTGGATGCTTGTTCCGGTTTCTTCTCTTTCTCCTGGCCCCAGCTGTACACCTCCCTAGAGTTATACTTTCGGCCACCGAATCCGGTCCCGTTCACCTCCAGCCGAGTTCCCCGCTGTTTGCGGAGGGCTTCGTTGGAATGGAACTCGCAATGTTGGGTCCGCTTCTTGTTGATCCAAGTGGCACAAAGATTCCCATCCTTCTTGACTGACTGGCAGCCCCCCAGATCACGAGCTGTGCCAATTTCAATGATTGAATCTGTATCAGAGCTGATGACAAGACTGAACTTTCCAGTATCATGTCTTCCGGGGGGCGGTGGCATGAGGGTCGGATTGAGAATGGCCATGACGGTTCCCTCAGTGAGCTTCCAGTACTGCGTGAAGCCCGAATTGAAGAGGAAAAGATCCAGCTCCCATTCCAGGTCGACCAGAGTCATCACCATGTACTTTCCTCGGTCCTCTGCCTTTTTTCCATTCTTTGCTTGAGTCGGTTTATGGGCTCGCGGCTCCGACTTTTTTGCCAATATTCCGAAAACAACAATATCCTCTTCGACGTCCGGTAGAGCAAAATCGGGTGCTTTAACGACTCTGAGGAGATCTTTGATGGTATAGACCTTTTTGCCCGACACATGTCGCGCAAGGACGCCGTGAGGCAGAATTCGCTTGGACAGATGAAAGCTTGAGTACGGCTCGAATCCAGCGGCTTGCTCTTCAGGTACCTCGCCCGGAGGAGTCTTTTTCGTTCGAGTTTTGGCGGTGGAGTTCGACGTTGAGGCATGCTCATTCGAAGCTGTGCCGACGCTGGGTGTCGTGTTACTTCGCCGAGGTCCTCCAGAATGATGCGCCAAAACCTCTTCCCTGGAAAACGATGGGGCTGGAAGCGGCTCGTCGGGAATCTCAACAGCGTTCTTCTTGTATCTTTCCATCTCCTCCTGTCCGATGCCAAAGGTAGTTGATCTCATCTTCTGAATTCTCTCCTGTCGCTGGGTCCGTGCAACTTCCTCTGTTCTTACAGAAGCTAGCCGTTCGTTGAAGCTCAAAGGCCGCGACTCTGATGACGTATCAGCACTCGTGGTTGTCCTCGACCTTCTCAGAAACCCAGTATGTCCGACTTCGGACGATGTTTGCGAGTCCCTATAGCTAGGCGCTCGCCTCAAAGAGATGTCTTTGGCCTTGAGACCTTTGTCGATACCTAATAACACTCTGCTGGGGGAAGTCTGCGCCTGTGGCGCCTGAAACCTCCTAATAGGAGACGCAGGAACTTGCACCTGAGTGGTTTGTGAAGCCGTCTTGTCCTCTTCAGTGGGAGTTCTCGCGCGTGTCGGTCGAGACCGTATTTGTGGTGATAGGGCTAGCTCCGAGGTGGTTGTGTGCAGGCTGTCAACACTCTCCTCTTTCTTTTTCGCCTTGGCCTGCAGCTTCTTCAACTTCAAGCGAGCTTGAATCTCTTGCAGTTTCAGCTCCAAGGTCTCTTCATCTTCCTCATCGTCATTTTCGATTTCCGCCATAAGGTTCATCGACGGTAGGTTGCGACCGCTCTTTGAAGGTGACGGTGACGGGGATGTCTCGTCCATCATTCGGCGATATCGCTCTCGGCCGCGAGGGGTGCTGAGCAGAGCTTCATGGGGAGATCGTGGTGGCCATTGGGCCTCGTTTGCCGGAGAAGCTAGAATAGTCAGTACCATCTACACAAACACACACACTTGGGGAATTCTCACCTGGAGCCATGTCGCCAATTCGGTCTCAGTGGGTGGCCCCGAAGCCGGACCCGTTGGTAAACAATCGCTTAGAAGGGTTTAAACTTGCGGCGCATTTTCCAGTCAGGGTACGTAGAGCTCTGGCGCAACGATAGCCATCAAGCGCTGAGTACCAGCTACTGGATATTGCTAGAAAAAGATGCTGAAATGAGATTGAGTTGTTGATGCGTAATGGTTGGGCCTTGCACATGCATCAGTTCCTGCCGCTAGGTCTTGGCGCGAGTAAAGCCCCCTGTAAAACAGACCTGTCGTTTCAGTGGCTGTTAAGCCGTATCCCTGCAATTTCGACGCGTAGAGCGCGTCTAGACGTGTTGAATTATATCGACCAAGCTCCGGAGCCGTCTTTATCTCTCATCTGACAGCTTTTCTTGGTCGCAATTGGGACTCTACACTTTTAATATCTAATTTACTTTGAATTTATCTTTGAATCATAATATCAGAGTTCAAAATGGCGAGGACTCGGTCGACAAAGGCCGCTCCGGCAGACTCAAAAGCTTCAGAAGAGCCCAAAGCCACTTCATCCAAGTTCAGCTTGCCTCCTCCTGCGGAAAATCCCTCCAAAATATTCATTCTCCCTTCGAAAGCGACGCCCGAAGCCCGAATCGTTACACTCCCCAACCCCAGACATGCTCGGCCTGCCCGGTATCTGGTATGCCCGGAGACAGGCATCTACGAGTTCACAAAGATTGCGGCGCCAAAGACCACTCCCCGAAGCTGGTTGATCGAAGACACGACTCCAGAAAAAGATGGCCGGAAAGCCGAGGTGTCAATGGGTCAGGAGCTGTACTTGGCTACCCTGATTGACCCCTTATTTCTGGTTCTCCCAGCTTTAATTGAGAACCAGTCGAAGGGATCGGAAGAACAGAAGCGCCTCTTTCTCTCCAGCGACGACCATTTTGATAAGCTCCCCGAAGAATCTTCGCATCTTTCTGAAATCCTTCGCTGTGACAAGACCCGCAAGCTCATCGAGAACAGGATGGGGGCGGTTTGCGATACTGTCGAGGCAGGCGACGAAACTATGTTCCGCGTATGCGAAGAGAAACTCGCAAGTGTCGTATTGGCAAAGGCAAAGAGGATGAGTGACGGGGGACTCCCGCCGAGTATGGAGGAGAAATTTGTCAATAAGGCCCTCGAAGCACCTATCCTTACGCAGAAACGAGAGGTCAAGACAGAGATCGCAACGGTAAATACAGACACACAAACGTCGGCACCGGCCGACTCCAACGATTCTCAATCAACTGTTGCTTCAACAAACATGGCCACAGGATCCCAGCCCTCGACCGCAGCCACATCCTTTACGGAGGAAACGATCTCAGAGAACATTGTCAGTGCCATCAAGGCCTCGCCCGAGATCACAGAACTTCAAAGGCTGCGAGTCGCATTCAACTTCATCAGCTCGAGTTATATCGCGCCTGCACTCGCTATCAAGCTGCAGGAAATTCTGAAAGGGACTTCTTTGGCCGATTTCTCACCTCTCGACGAGTATCTATCCAAGCTCGCAGGATTCCGCGCACAAGCCATGGCCTCGCATTCTATGGACTACTCTCGAAAACGTGGCCTGGATGAGGAAGAGGATGAAGCGCGTGCAAAAAGGAAGAAGATAGAGGAGGACAAGAAGAAGAAGTCGACGGAAAGCCGAGGAGTCCGTGATCTCAAAAAGGTCAATACCAAAGGTATGAAGAAGATGAGCGACTTTTTCAAGAAGAAGTGATGGAATATCTATGGGGTATCTTGTGAATAGTGGCAAGAAGAGCTGCGAGAAATGATTCGATGAGCACCAGCATCTACATAGTCCCTCGAGCCCGCCTGGCCCCGAAGCCGCGGCCAATGTTGGAAGTTCCCCGAGTACTCGGAATACTCGATACGGTGCCATCAGACAAGTACGAGCTGCCGCCCCTTGCGGTACCTCGACCGCGTGCGCGGGTGCCCCGGGCGCCTCGGACGCTTCCTCGAGTCCCTCGCGCAGGTGCGGCTGCGGCCAGCCTTCGCCTCTCCTCCTCTTCTTCGCGACGACGACGCAGGTCCTCGCGCCTCTGTTCCTCTTCGGCAGCTCTTCGCTCAGCAGCTTGTTGCCTATGGATAGCCTCGGCTTCTTGTTCAGCGAGATCCTCGGCTGCGCCTTTCCAGCCGGGGTCGAGGATCAATCGTTGATTGTGCTCAGTCTGAGACAATATCCGTGTCCAGGTATTGAGAAGGACAGAGGCGTTGTTTACTGTTTTAGATACGGTCTACGAGTGGTTAGCAGATATGGAGGCTCAGGGCCAAGGCACATACATTCATGTTGCCCCCCGCGCGTTCCAAGGTCGCAATGACACCTTCTATAGACTCATTGATGCTCCGTACACCTTCGAGCTCCTTGCGCAGTGCGGCTTCATGGTCTACAGGCTCTGAGCGTTCCTGGGTGGGCGTCTTTGGTGTTTTTGGTGTTCTAGGGGTTCTTGGACGAGATGTCGGTTGGGCATTATCATGCGAGGGAGAGGCCCAAATATCGGACTCGGTATATTCGGTGGTATCGTCAGCCATGGCGGCGGAGATTTCGATGGCGGGGTTGGGAGTGAGACGTTTCAGCAGTCAGGGCGAAGCGCCGTAAGGCCGCAGCAGGTCGTGTATAGTATTGGATTTTTAAGGCGGGTCTGGATGTATTGGTTGACGTTATGCACGTCTTATGTCGGCGCTTGTTGACTTTGATGTTTGG
Source organism: Fusarium cicatricum (assembly GCA_021730345.1). Taxonomy (NCBI): domain Eukaryota; kingdom Fungi; phylum Ascomycota; class Sordariomycetes; order Hypocreales; family Nectriaceae; genus Fusarium; species Fusarium cicatricum. The sequence goes on along the minus strand of JAJODA010001378.1, from coordinate 15,772 downwards.
GTTGCTATCCAACGTCCCTCATCAGCGTTTGTTTAATTGAGGAGGGGTACAAGCTTGAATCTGCACTATGATTGGACGTGCCCGTTCGCGTGAGTGACGCGCCTGGGAGGGCTCCTCGACGCGTTGGGCTACAGTGGAGCAGGTCCTTTTAGTGGACGGTGCCCCCCCAACAGGGTCCCGGCGCACAAACAGGGAAACAAAGGAGGCTGGGAGGCTGGTGCTCGCTACACTCCAGGGTAGATTCTGCCCAGCCACTTCACTCATCCTGCTTCCTCACTTTACACAAGTCTAACCACCCGAGCCTACGAATCCCCATCTCTTACTCTGCCATCATCAAGTATCTACGAATAGAATCAATCGTCGCGTTGCTTTGTTTCCTCGAATATCCTGCATCGCCCGCTCATTGCCCGCTCTGCCGCAACCGTCGAACACATTGCGCTGTTTATCTCCTCTATCAACAAACCTTAATCAATCGACCGACTCCCGGGTAGATCTGGCAACAATCGAGCACCGGTTTTGTGGGATATCACGACTTGATTCTCCAAAGGTCGACCTGCAGGATCAGTGAATAACTCAAGCGGACATCTGCAGCACCGCTGCCCACAATTACCACGATGACTGCCGCCGGGTCATCAACTCCTCCACCGCCTACCAACATCCACAGTCCTCCAACTCCGCGCTTCGGATTCCAAGACAACTGGGAACCTTTTACTCCTCGCAAGTCTGCACGAATTTCTTCACAGCGCGCCTCCAATCGAACACCATCTCCCAGTTCATCGAATCGCCAACCCCGATCGCCGCGCACAGCAAAGAAGACGAGCAATCAGCCAAACACAGCCATCGCTTCCCCAATGCATTCGCCGCAGAAGAAGCGACAGCCCGCTCTCGACTCTGTTCGCCGCGCACCGGGCAACATGTCTGCAGAGAGCTCTCAAGCCGCCGCCGCCGCTCTTGGTCTGCAGCGACCCAGCTCGTCTGTTGTCCGTACTGCCGGCATGCTTCCCACGCCATCAAAGACTCCCCAGAAACCGCCCAACGAGAAGACGGCCGCCAACATCAAGTCTTTCGCCCGCAATCTATTTGCGGTGGAAGAAGATGCCGAGGCCGAGGCCATGCGAAGCCCAAGGAAGCGACGCTCCAAGAAGTACACGGGCATTTCTCTGGAGAGCTTCACTGCGGAAGAGGTCGAGGACCCTATCGAGATTTTCACCGACACCCGCGATCGCGTTCCCGCTCGAGACGAAAGTGAGAACAATCCTTTCTACGGCGATGTCCCGGAACCCGAGTCCCCCAAACGCCGAAGCAAGCGCAAAGTCAAAGTCCCCGGCGAGGGTGTCAAGACCATTGATGAGGCATCTGGTCGCGAGGACGGAATGGTTTATGTATTGTGAGTTTACTGATGCCGCATTGTGTTTGCAAAACGCTAACTTTTCCCAGCCGTGGCAAGAAATTCTTCCGCAAGTTCTCTGAATATGACGCAGAGGATCTGGATGAGCTTCAAGTCGAGGAAGATGATGATGAGGCTTACCTCTCTCGACCTCTCACTCGCGCTGCCATCAAGCCTCGCCTACTTTTCCAGACTCAAAAGACAGAGGAAGAAATTGAAGAAGAGGAGGCTGTGACCGATGTGGAAGACCTCGACGATGAACCAGTCGTCCCCGAGACTCCTACCAAGTTTCACCAGGAGCGTGCGGGCACCCCCGAGGCACCTAAATTTGCTCCTGTGTCACCACCAGATACTCGACGCATAACACGATCCGTCAACAAGCTTATGGATGAGGGAACACCAATCAAGGCCACGGGTCAGCGAAGTCCATTCGACTCGTGGCGACGAACCAAGGAGCCCAACAAGGAGTCATCGACACGCAAGCGACAAGGCGAAACCCTCACTCCGATGCACTCCAAGCGCAGCCGGACTTAGTGTCTCTCGATTGACTGAGCGTCTTTTGTCGGATTTTGCTTTGATGGTCTCGATGGTCTTGCGATTGCCACACAGTCAAGCGACTGCTTCCGATTGATACTTCTGCGTATGGTTTACTTGCGTTTGGCCTTTGTAATGAAAAACAGCAGGATTGGTTTTAAGGCGTTGGATGGACTGAGTCTGGAACAAGTTTACTCTCACAGGCTGATAGAGATGATGGAACGCGGAATGGACGCAGGGACGACGTATTGATTGATACCTAACTTCGATGGACAAACGAGGTCACAGAGGGAATTGTTTTTGTTTTTCAAAGAGGGTTTCCTTTGGCATGTATTCGATTCACTCAGCCCCGGTTTTAGGTAGAAGTTTTCATGAATTAGTCGAATAAAATGACAAGTTCATGATAATTGCATGAGAGTCCTCGGTGCTAGTTAGTAATTGCCTGGTGAAGGCCATTCAGTGACGTGCTGACGTGCTTAGCGTGGGCTGTCTTCCTGTCTCGCTGCCCCACGTGCCCCTCACTACGATTACCGTCAATTCCAGAGCTCTCACTCTCGGTTCCGATTGTCTCTTACACTCCTTGTTGAGATTTTATTTGCTCGTTCGCCTCAAGAATAGCATCAAAGTACGACGTATTCGACAGGTCTCAAAAGTTCCAAGCATACAAGATGCATATCCTGGTCACGAACGACGATGGTCCGCCCTCGACTCATTCATCTCCCTACGTCCATTGTCTCATTCAAAAGCTCCAAGAAGCCGGCCATACCGTCTCTGTTTGCCTGCCTCATACTCAACGATCATGGATTGGCAAGGCCCACATGATTGGCCAGACTCTCAAGCCTGTCTACTACCGGCCCTCCTCTGTTATCCATGGTGAAGATTCTCAGGGCACCACCCATCACCGACCCGCGCCATCTGGAGACGTGGAAGAATGGGTCCTGATTGATGGAACACCGGCTTCTTGTGTTCAGATCGGCCTTCACCACTTCTTCCAGGACCGAGGACCCGTCGACCTCGTTGTCAGCGGACCCAACTATGGCCGAAACACCACCGCTGTATTTGCCCTGAGCTCAGGAACGCTAGGTGCCGCATTGGAGGCTGCTGTTTGCCAGAAAAAGTCGATTGCGCTGAGCTTTGCTTTTTTCTCACGAAACCATGATCCCGTCATCATCGAGGCTGCGTGCCGACACAGCGTCAAGGTTGTTGAAGCCCTCTACAAGCAGTGGCCGACAGACGGCAGCGCAGATCTCTACAGTGTCAACGTGCCTTTGGTGGAAGGCCTGGAGCAGAACAAGACCATGTGGACGGACGTGCTGCAAAATTACTGGAGGGAAGGTGGCTGCTTCCAGGAGATTGAGGGCGAGGCGGGAGACGAAAACGAGGAGGAGGAGAAGATAAGAGAAGGCCTGGGAGGCGAGGTGGACGATGGGGGACGGTCCGCTATACGCAAGGGACATACCCACAAGCACTTCAAATGGGCTCCCAAATTCACGGATGTTTACAAGAGTGTCGAGGAGTCCAAGCCTGGCAATGACGGGTGGACTGTCAAGGAGGGACATACCAGGTACGTTTGTCGACTGTGAAAAGATCAACGCTGACCACCATTAGTGTTACTCCCCTCAAGGCAAACTTCATGCATGGCCCGGGAGAGTTCAATCAGAAGGAGCTAGAACTGTAAGTACCCTAATCTAATGTGCTGGGCTGGTGGGCAGGATAAGAAATAGGTGATGCCTGTATTCTACGCCGATACTTTGCAATAGATCCATTCTTACTGTTGTTGAAGTGGTCCAGGTCCAGGAGAGGCACTCAAACAAGAGGTGGCAGTTCGACCGAAGGAGAATAAAGGGGGGATCCAAGCTGTCATCTCTTACGAGGACTCCTACGTCCAGCCTCTCATCCTCTCCGCGCTAGACTCCCTCTTCCCCGAGGGGACTTTCAACGTGATTACCGAAGTGCCACAGTCGGACGAGCCAGCCCTCGCAAAGATTGTGCCATCAGACGAGAAGATTCTCCAGATCACCGCCTACGAGTCTATCGACTTTGAGTACGCCGCCAGCCACGAGCGAACCTCTCTTATCAATAGCTACATGATCCGAAAGGCACTCATCCGGAAGCATTATCTCTCGACAACAGTGGACCACTGGATTGCGAAAAACCCGTCATCCATCCTAAAGCAACACATCAAGCGCAGCGAAGCCTTTGAAGTTGACTATGCCGAATTCCTTGACGACGCTCTGGTAGAGGCGTTCGACCTCCGGGAGAGCATGGACCGAAATGAGGGGTGTTCTGATGATAAAGACAAGGAATGGTGGATTCTGAAGCCAGGAATGAGTGATCGTGGCCAGGGAATCAAGCTTTTTAGCTCCATGGATGAGCTCCAGGGCATATTCGATACCTGGGAGGAAGATCGCCCGGACAGCGACGACGAGGACGACGCCCAGGACGAGGGCGGTGACTACATCACGACCTCACACCTGCGTCACTTTGTCGCCCAACCCTACATCCATCCTCCCCTTCTGGTTGAAGGTGAGAACCGCAAGTTCCACATCCGCACCTACGTGCTCTGCACAGGAAGCCTCAACGTCTGGGTTTACAAGCACATGCTGGCCCTTTTTGCCGGCAAGCCCTACGCGGCACCGGCAGATGCGCCTGACGACATCGAGTCATTCCTCACCAACACCTGTCTTCAGGACTCGCCAAACGAGAATACGGTGCGTCGCTTCTGGGAGCTGCCCTTGTCGAACGAGGTCCGCGAGGACATCTTCCGCCAGATCTGCGACGTGACCGGCGAGGTCTTCGAGGCGGCGGCCAAGGCCATGCCCATTCACTTCCAGACGATACCCAATGCCTTTGAGGTGTTTGGTCTAGACTTTCTTGTGGATGCTAAGGGTGCTGCTTGGCTGCTTGAAGTGAACGCGTTCCCGGACTTTAAGCAAACTGGAGGTGACCTAAAGGGGATTGTTTCTGGGTTCTGGAGAGGAGTGTTGAGGCGTGGAGTTGCGCCCTTCTTTAGCATCGAAGAGAGCTCTCTCAAGGACCAGGATGGCGCCGATGATATGGTTTCCGTACGAAAGGTTGATCTGGGGAGAGGATAGAGTCAAACATGGATTCACGACTGGGCAAAAAGAGACTATAGGGTAGGTGATTTACGATCAAGATGGGTGACACGGAATACAAAAGTCTTTTGCTTTCGATTTACTTGAACCGTGTTCTGAGAGATTCCGAATAGTGTATCGTGTGCCAATCTTCATCGCATTGGTATCGAGCTGTGCTCCCTGTCGAAGCCCAACTCCCACGGCTCGCAGCATAGCCCGCTTGAGTCTCACCATGAGCCCACCACTATCAGGGATCTTTCGATCTTTTCCCAGTTGTTGAGCTGCACAACAAGCCAACGAGGGCTGTATCAATTCCCTACATCCGGCGCAGGCGCACAATACAGCCCGGTACGACACTGAACAAGGCACAATGCTTCACGGATACTTGACAGCCCTCATCACGAGAGGAGCGTATTATCAATAAGAAGGAGTAGAGGCACGTTGCTGATTGGATTGGGATTACACAGCCACTCTTGGGTGGAGTAGAGCAAGGGATCAGAACGTATCAGTTAACGGAAGTCCGATGGAGGCCGGTGTCATATTAGGTATGCAACGAGATTTGCGGAGGGAACTCGATGTTTCCAAAGATGATCTTTTGTTGACCACGAGGCAGTGCATGCATCCAGGTGCATCGAGATGAAACGTCCATGTGTCGAGAAGACAGTAGCTTTATTGCAAGTTGAGACCACTTTGGGCGTATAGAATGAGACATGCTTGTTGTATGGAGTATGGTGAATCCTTGCAGAAGTGAGATTCAGACTTACAGCAGACGAGCGGCATACATTTCCACCCCACTGTGTGCATACATCCTTAGTGTGCGTGAAGCTCGCAAAACGATAGTTACATGAGATCCAATATACCAAGCCCTGTCATGTTTAAGTAGGAGACATAGGTTGCTTGTCGAATCTCTGGAGGTATCACTCGATAGTTTCAAGAAAAGCTTCGGGTCAGCCCGGTCAGCATAATGGTTGAGTTTCTGACACCGTCATCTTAGATCAGCGTCTCGGAGGAGACAAATATCGTAAGCTCGCAAATCCCACGAACCGAGAACAAACTCAACTTGACGACTTGTTTGTGTCTGAGCAAAATGTCCCTTCCTCAGGAAGCCTGGATGCGGGAGGCTCGGCCCTCACGAATCTGCCTCGCCAGAATGAAGTAGATGTGGTTGGTACAGGCAGGTCCAGCTTCACAGCCTCCAAAGCCAGTCGTTAGTTCCCAGAAAGCTCATCTCCATGCGTGGCTCAGTGGCTTCATCACCGTCACATACCATCACGCCAGACTGGAAACACGGCGAAACTTGGTCAGATGGCTCTTATTCTATCATCGTACCGGCGTATAGCTTCATCTCGGGGGCTTCGGCTCGATAGTTTCGCTGCACATGTGATCGAGGATAATAATTGCCATCGTGTAGACCGTGGTGGTGTGGCTTGGGTAAGCTCGAAACTCCTGGAGGCAGCCTAAGCTGGACGACCTGTGAAAGCGCATTTGCCGCATTGGAACTTGATAGACTCCTTGGTGGTGACTACGGTGGCTTAGAGATTAGCATGGTTTGCATTACCTTGTCAACGACATGTGCCCCTTCTCGCCTAAAGCAGAGAGCTTCAACGCGTCAACGAGTCAACCTTAACTTGACAGCGGTCAGGCTAAATCTACTCAAGTGATGCATGGCATAACATGGTGACTTGTCAGGAAAGGGACCGATTGGTCGAGAGTTAAGAGCACTGCCCTCTGGGTCAACAACACCTGGTCTGGACAGCCAACTTATGCGAAATGCGCCATAATGGATGTTGGTAGTTCCCTGGCACTGTATTGCATTGATACGTGTAGATAGATGTGAGGGGCGGTTCGGTCCGAGAACTGAAGAAGGAACTTGACCGCTTCGGTGTCTATGAACGAACTTGACTGGTCTCATGGCTTGTTTCTCAACCAGAAATCTTGACATGATACCCAAGAGAGGCCATCGTATAGAAGCTCAATGTCCACAATCAAGTTGCCTCTCGGTTGTAAACTTCAAGCTTGAACTGGTTGTAGAACCGCGGAAGAATGAGCTGACTATGCAAAGGCATAATGTTCTTGAACTTGATCTTTATCCCGTTCATGACAGGCCCACTCAAGGTATCGCGATTTGCCTGGTATCGACCTTCTTGTTTGGTTAGACTGAGGCTGAGTATACTGCAAAGGCTGTATCAGGTTAGCTGACATGAAGCGTTGCATGACCTACCTGGTCACACTTTGCCAGAGTCTGAGACGATGATGGCGTGCAATTCCCCGCAAGAGTCAATGTGCTGCAACCTGGGCTTCAAGGTTGTGATGCCGCCACATACATGATACATGGTTGCTGCTCAAAAGATCCTCGACCAACTAGCAACTGACGCTGATTGGTCCATATATGGCTAATAATGCCTTGACTCGTCTAAAGCATCGCCGCCCTCTCCGCAAGCATCAAGAGGTTTGAGGGTGGCCGGAGTGCCTCTCGGGCATTCAGCTCTTGGCCGTTTCTCTTGAGGCTGTGCAACGACTGTGTCCGCCACTGCCCGGGCAGTTCTTTGCAGGAGAGGTGAATAGGCCTCCCGGCTCGCGGATGAGAACAAAGAACCGCAACACATGATACTGTAGCGGCCTACGGCGAATCTTTGAACCGCGTCAAAGTGGAGTGGTCTTGGCCTGCCCTGCCAAGTGTTACGCCAAGGGGCAAATAGAGTCTGGATTCTCGGTGATCGACAAGGCCTGCCGCTCTCCGCCCACCAATACGCGGATGAGATCCGACAAGTTGGATTTCATTGTCCAAAGCCTCGTGCGCCTGATGACCTGAAGTGGCAATTGCGGCTTGCGCTGCGACGTGACTCTCCGCACAACAAGCGCAGACTCAGCCTCGACGGTTGTTTCGAGCATGTCACTCGAAACCCACCCAATGTTGGTTCGCCTTGAGTGAAACCGTCCAACATCGACACGGGCTGCCGATAGACAGGGGAGAGAGCGCCAAGGGCAGAAATGAGCTAGAGTGTGCATCCCGTTCTCGTTCGAGGATGACAAGAAAAGCTTGGTCCCTGGGCCACCTTGGCCTTCCATCTTGGCTCAACCTCGGTCGGCCTAGTGGGGCAAGGCCAATATCGCAATACTTTAATGGTAGCTTGGTGGAGTCTGCAATTCGATTCCATACTTCCAGGACGGGACCAACCCTGGATATACAACAATATCCCCTGGAGAAGCGCTTCGCTCGCGTAATCAAGGAGTACGTACTACGTAGTACGCAGTATGGGACTGCTGGTCAATGTTCGTATTGTAGAAGCCCACCACAATCCTCCACAAAAGAAATCATGCTTCCTGGCAGACTTGATGGGAGTCTGGCAAATACGCTATGCGCCTTCATCTCCCAGACCCCGGAATGCACGGCCAAGCAGCCAGGCCATGTAGCTGCTACGCAAGATCCCGCAGCTAGAGCAATCCCGGCCCCTCGAGAGTGTTCCCATTTACATGGAAATTGTACTACACAGTAATCATGCGCGTTCACTTGGATGGGTTTCTGATAGCTATCCAAACTCTTCACGTCTTCCTTGGTTGGTATTCACCTTCGGTAGATTTGCTGGCCGTGGAGATATGGCCGGGCTTAAGATTAACTGAGCCGGGAAGACTTCTGTTTGTGCCATTAATAGGGGGGATTGCAACAAAGACATCCCCACAGCGGGCGAGGATAGCTTATGGGTCGTCATGTCCACCGAATGCCAGCGCGGCTATCGAATAAGCCGACGCATTAATAATTGCAAAGATTTATCGAGCTTTGATCATTGTTGTTGCAACACAGACATTGTTGCATCTTTGCTTTCCATGCCGGGATTGTGACTTGTTGCACTGCTGAAGGGCGCGGGCGAACTCAAAGCGCCTGGAGCGCCAACTCGACAATCGATACAGTTTGCTATTCCACAGCGTCGAGCTTGACTCAATATTGGCGCCCTGCGACATTCTAAACGCCCCAGCAAGTAAACGGTTGATCGCCAACCAACCGATGATTCCTGGATTTCTGAAAGACGCCGTTTCCACTCGGAGGCACTTGGGTCGAGCGCCAAGTCATGCCACTAACGACTCAAGACGACCCCCGGCAAGGGACGAAAGCACCACTGCGTTCTAGGGGCTTGGCGGATCTCCAGATCTACTGAAAGGCAGCACTGTGTGCACTGTGAAGAGAGACCTGGCGGTTAGAGCTGAACACCATGAATAGGGATCCCTTCGAAAACCTAACGCATCGACATCGGCTCAAGTTCATCACCGTCATTCATTTGCCTTTTCCCTTTCAACTCGTGACACTTGATTCGGAGCATTGTACACGCAAGGTAAAGCCCGAGACTCAGCCTCTCTTGTTGTGCGTAGTCATAGTCGGCGTGGGCGAGAGGCCGCCTAGGTCGAGATCCGCAGGAGTTTGGCAGTGGACCACCGGACAGAAAGGGAGTTGGAAGAGCCGAGGCACGTGGAGACGGAAGTTTGAGAACTGCAAGATCAACACTGCCAGCTTGACGATATGAAGGTCTTGATATTTGTGTAGGTTACAGTAACCTTGCTGGTTGAGTAATCCGTTGGATATGTTGATGACTTTCCGAAAAACCTGCCTATGTACAAGGTACCATACAGTGTCTCTTTCCCAATCCCGAAATTTCAGAGCAAGGCCTCGTCTCTTATCAAAGTCCTTCTGGGTACCTCCAACCTCTGCCAGACTCGAAACAGTACCCGACCGGTACCTCAGATGACCCCTTGGCCGGTAGCGCCTACCTCTAGCACCCTGATCCCTGCCCGCCCAGACGGGACCATTTCGCCTAATGTACGTACCTGGACTCCATGATCATGGTGATATCCTCGTGGAGCCAATCAGCGGGGGCTTCCTTTGGGGCAGTGCATTAATGGCAAAACACCCTCCTACAGTTTGAATGCTCTTCAACTTCGATTTCTCATGCCTCTCCTTCATCGGCTATGAACTGATTCGTCAGGCCCTTTAATCATTTAACTTGTACTGTACCAGCTGGACGGGCCTTCTTCGCCTCCGGTTTTTCTTTCTTCTTGGCTTTACAACATATCGGCCCCTACTTGCCGCTCTCTTGGCTCTACGCCGTCTTCTTCCCTACAATCCCTTTCATCTCAACAGTCTACGCCGAGGACGTGTCGAGTTTGCCTCTGCATAGCCTCGCTGTGCCGTTCGCATTCATCGGCAACCGAGCCTAATCTGTCGCTAGTTGCGGCAGTGCTTCACAAACATGGCTGACCATGATGAGTCCAATCCGCCCATGAGGCGTCGCGCGTAAGTCTTCCCAGCATCAGGCTGGAGGCCGTCCACAAGGCCGTGTTCATATTATAACCAATGCTGACTTGACAGTCCTACTATCACCATCGATACCACAGCTGTCAACCCTAATACTACTCCTTCCGCAGCTCAAGATCATCATCATCAACAACCCCCAAGAGCCCATTCGCCTATATCTCCCCAAGACGACGCAGTTAGCCCTTCGATGGCAGCTGACCCTCTTTCGACGAGTGGGATGTCCCAACGACCGGCGAGACCCGAGCTGGACACTTCAATGTCGTTCGAAAACAAAGATAGCCGACCTACAAGCCCTCATAATGTTTCGAGTCCGGTAGCCTCGCGATCTGGCGAGCGTGGTGCCGGCTTTTTGGCCGTGCCCATGAACCATCGATCGCGACAGAATTCTGTTGATTCCGAGGACATGAATCGCTCCGTTTCTTCGCAAGGAGATACCACCGTTGTGGCGTCCAACTCGACACAGGTGGATACGATCAAGGGATCTGAGTATGATCATAAGAAAATCATAAACGACGAGACAGCTTTGAAGCCCGATACTGGTACCGAGGCCGACTTTGAGGTCGAAAACAACCCTTTTGCCTTCACACCTGGCCAGCTTAACAAAATGTTTAACCCCAAAAATCTCGCAGCCTTTTATAAGTTGGGGGGCATGGACGGTTTGGAAAAGGGTTTACGATCAGATCGAAAGGCTGGTCTGAGCGTTGACGAAAAGAGCCTTGGCGGCCATGTGTCGTTTGAGGATGCAACATCGAAGAATAAGGTTAAGGATGCTCACAACGACGGGCATGCTTCTGGTGAAGGGTTTGCCGACCGATTACGCGTTTTCAAGAACAACCGATTACCTGAGAAGAAAGGCAAGAGTCTGTTGCAACTTATGTGGATTACCTACAACGACAAGGTCTTGATTCTCCTGTCAATTGCTGCAGTTATCAGTCTTGCGGTTGGTCTGTATCAGACCTTTGGCGGCCAGCACAAAAAAGGTGAACCCAAGGTCGAATGGATCGAAGGCGTTGCGATTATTGTCGCCATCGCCATTGTTGTTATCGTTGGATCTTTGAACGATTACCAGAAGGAAAGGCAATTCACCAAGCTGAACAAGAAGAAGCAGGATCGCGTTGTCAAGGCGGTTCGTTCCGGAAAGACGGTTGAGATTTCGGTTTTCGACATCATGGTCGGCGATGTGATTCACCTTGAGCCTGGAGATTTGGTGCCGGTTGATGGCATTCTCATCGAAGGCTTCAACGTCAAGTGTGACGAGTCTCAGACCACCGGTGAATCCGATATTATCCGAAAGCGATCTGGCGACGAGGTTTTTGCAGCCATCGAGAACCGCGACGATCTTAAGAAGATGGACCCTTTCATTCAGTCTGGAGCTCGCATCATGGAAGGTGTCGGCACCTTCATGTCAACCTCTGTCGGTGTTTATTCGTCCTACGGCAAGACCCTCATGGCTCTCAACGAAGACCCTGAGATGACACCTCTCCAGGCAAAGCTAAATGTCATTGCCACCTACATCGCCAAACTCGGTGGTGCTGCCGGTCTGCTGCTGTTCATCGTTCTGTTCATCGAATTCCTCGTGCGATTGCCAAAGCAGCCTTCGTCAGTCACCCCGGCTGAAAAGGGACAGCAGTTCATCAAGATCTTCATCGTGGTCGTCACTATCATTGTGGTTGCGGTTCCTGAGGGTTTACCACTTGCAGTCACTTTGGCTTTGGCTTTCGCTACAACCCGAATGCTGCGCGACCACAACCTGGTGCGACACCTGAAGGCGTGCGAAGTCATGGGAAACGCCTCCACCATCTGCTCCGACAAGACGGGAACATTGACACAAAACAAGATGCAGGTCGTGTCTGGAACGATCGGAACCAGCCACAGGTTTGGTGGAGCTCGACCTGGGGAATCAAGCGGTGCCTCGACTCCTGTTGATACTAGTGGTGACATCTCGATTTCCGATTTCGCCTCCATGTGCAGCGCACCGGTCAAGGAGCTTCTCCTTAAGTCTATTTCCCTGAACTCGACGGCGTTTGAGGGAGATGTCGATGGAGAGTTGACCTTTATCGGTTCTAAGACTGAGACTGCCATGCTTATCTTTGCACGCGCCCATCTCGGCATGGGCCCAGTGAGCGAGGAACGAGAGAACGCTAAGGTCCTGCAGCTCATTCCTTTCGACTCTGGTCGCAAGTGTATGGGTGTTGTCGTGCAACTCCCCAATGGCGGCGCTCGACTCTACATCAAGGGCGCCTCTGAAATCATCCTAGGCAAATGCAGCCAGATCATTCGCGATCCTGCTACCGACGCTTCCCTCGCTTCCATGTCTGAAGACAACATTGCCACCATCAACCAGCTCATCGAGAGCTACGCGAGGCGTTCACTCAGAACCATTGGCATCTGCTACAAGGATTTCCCCGCGTGGCCTCCTAAGCATTCTGGTCACGTCGAGGGTGGAAATGAGGTTCCTTTTGAAGATCTCTTCCGCGACATGGCTCTTATCGGCGTTGTCGGTATCCAGGATCCTCTACGGGAGGGTGTTCCCGAGGCTGTCAAGCTCTGCCAGAAGGCTGGTGTGACTGTCCGCATGGTTACCGGAGATAACAAGATTACTGCCGAGTCGATTGCTAGAGAGTGTGGTATCCTCCAGCCGGACAGCATTGTCATGGAGGGTCCCGAATTCCGTAACCTGTCAAAGTTTGAGCAGGAGCAGATCATTCCCAGGTTGCACGTTCTTGCCCGGTCGTCCCCCGAGGACAAGCGAATTCTGGTCAAGAGACTCAAGGACAAGAACGAGACTGTTGCTGTTACTGGTGATGGTACCAACGACGCCCCCGCTCTCAAGATGGCTGATGTTGGCTTCTCGATGGGTATTTCTGGAACAGAAGTTGCCAAGGAAGCGTCAGCCATTATCTTGATGGACGACAACTTTACCAGCATCGTCAAGGCTTTGAAGTGGGGTCGTGCCGTCAATGATGCCGTCAAGCGATTCCTTCAGTTCCAGCTCACAGTCAACGTCACTGCAGTCGCCTTGACCTTCGTCACAGCTGTCAGCAGCGCGGAGGAGTCATCCGTCTTGACTGCTGTACAACTGCTCTGGGTCAACCTGATCATGGATACTCTGGCTGCTCTTGCGCTGGCCACGGATCCGCCCCACGACAGCGTTCTGGACCGCAAACCGGAGCGAAAGGGTTCAAGCATCATTTCGGTCACCATGTGGAAGATGATTCTTGGACAGTCGATCTACCAACTTGTCATTACGTTCCTCCTCTACTATGGAGCCCCCAAAGGCATTCTGCCCACCAGCGAGATCCCCCCCAAGGATCAAATCGCCACCCTTGTCTTCAACACTTTTGTGTGGATGCAAATCTTCAACCAATGGAAGTAAGTCACTATCCGTCCTGTGCTGAATGAATGAAAACCAATACTAACCTTTATAGCAACCGTCGTCTGGACAACAAGTTCAACATCTTCGAAGGGCTTACCAAGAACCCGTTCTTCATTGGCATCAGCGCTCTTATGTGTGGTGGACAGGTTCTCATTATCTTTGTCGGTAGCGACGCATTTCAGATTGCCAAGGGTGGCCAATCCGCAACTCTCTGGGGCATCGCAATCGTCCTTGGCTTCCTTTCCATCCCTATTGGTGTCGTCATCCGTCTCATTCCCGACAGCTTCTTACTTGCCCTGATTCCCGAATTTCTCAAGAAGAGGGCGAAGAAGGTGCCTGGTCTCACAGTTTCGGATGAGGAGATGAGCATGTACCCCGAGCCGTTGGCGGATGTGCGAGATGAGCTCAACTTTATCCGACGCCTCAAGGGAGGACGCCTCAACAACCTCAAGTTTGCGATCCAGCATCCCAAGGAGGCGGTTGAGATGGTTCGGTCCAGGAGCCCGTCGCACTCGCGATCGAACTCTCTGAAAGCACCTCAGACGCCAACGCAAGAAAACCCATTCGACGGCTCGCCAGTAGCGACCCCCAGCTCTGGCAAGGGGGCTCGATCAACGCGGTCGCGGTCCAACTCGGCGCTTGGTGCGCCTACGGTGATGGCGGGTATTGTTGCTGCAGGTGTAGCAGCGGGCTGGCAGCCCAAAATGCGGCCAGGGCAGGATGAGGAGGACAGTGAGGTGCAGAAGTAGGCGTTGTACCATATGTTAGACTTGCGAGTATTCTTAATAGTATTGTTTGTCACAACTGGATAGAGTGCGGTATGGCGGGCCAACAGTAGGCCCTATACAATAATTCATACCTCGAGACGTAGTGGCATCTGATGGCAAGTGAAGATCTCGATTAAGGAGTTTGGTCTGCAAAAAGTGCGGATCTCGGATGATGACCCGGGCAATCAATAGCGCATGATTTGGCTGGCACGGAGTTGTTTGCCAATCAGGATGGATGCTCTTGGTCTACCTGGCCATGTCCTAGTCGGGGGTATGCGGGAGATTAAAAAGTGTGGCGATGAAGAGAGACCGTGGAGAATTCTGTAGGTAGTAGTATGGTGTTTTGGCAAGAGATGATGGCTGAAAGCTCGTTGTGACAATGAAGGTCTGATGAAACCGGTCGGCGGCCCATTGTGAGGATTTACATTGTGTGGCGGAAGCTAATGTGATGAATGATTCAGTGGTACAAGGATAGGTAGGCAGGTGTGTATCCAAGGTAGCCAGCCAATCAGCCAACCGGCCACGGGCATGCCAACAGTCGACACGAAACGATGAGCGATGGCAATGGAGAAACTCGAAGAGAAGTATTTAGTGACAAGGCGATGATGGTGTTGCGATTCATGGAGTTTGAAGGGATTGGAGGGATAAAGAAGGCGAGCGATCGGTCACATCATGCAACGAGACAAACAAACAAACGCAGGACGTATCACATCCGTGCCGCTTCACCACATGCCACAGGGGAAGAGGAGAAGAGGAGAAGAGCGCGTCTCTTGCTAGTTGGTAGATTTCTGCTGGAGCAACTGTCGTCTTGGTCGAAGTGAGGTATTCGTCAAGTCAGCTCAACTCTGTTCCAGGTTGTTCACTAGAAGCAATGTCAAGCTTTATCCCAACCTACTCCTACCCCCTGTTAGTCTAGTTTTGACGCCGCTGCTTGGGCTTGGAATTCCTCCCTCTCTCTCTCTCTCTCTCAAACTCAAGGGCACATTTAACGTTAGGTTGGTTACAAGGAGAGGAGAGGGGGGTTATTTCACGTCGCCGTCACTTGTCCCTCACACGATTCGCCCATTTGTCGACTCCCATTCCACATGCTGTTCCATTTCACAACCTGGAACCTTTCTCTTCCCTCCTGGCTTGTTTCTCTTTTTTCCACGAGTTTCTGCACGGCGTGCGCACTGTCAGCCGTTGATTATCTCTGTTTGTCCCTGGCAAGAGTCAAAAGCAAGGCAAACCAAACCAAACGCGACGACGAAACAAGGCTTCTTTACAAGCATCTCTCATCAAAGTCATCGATCGGCCTCTCTCTCTTTC
>JAJODA010001376.1:0-21834 GCA_021730345.1 Fusarium cicatricum | reverse complement strand
CCCAGCGTCGATGTTGATGTCAACGCCGGCGCCGGCGCTGGTATGCCCGATCTCGGCAACCTGGCCAGCATGTTTGGCGGTGGCGGTGCCGGCGGCGACGGCCAGGGCGGTGGCATGCCCGACCTGAGCAGCATCATGAACAACCCCATGTTTGCCAACATGGCCCAGAAGCTCATGAGCAACCCTGACCTCATGGGCAACCTCATGAGTAACCCCCGTCTGCGGGAGATGGCCGACCGCTACGGCAGCGGTGGCGGCATGCCCGACCTCAACAGCCTCATGTCTGACCCCCAGATTGGCGAGATGTAAGTTTACGACTCTTTTCCAGTTGTTACCGCCGGCTTCATACCTTTCCCAAACACTCTCTCGTCTTGGTCTTTACAAGCTAACAGTACTCAAAGGGCCCGGTCCATGATGGGCGGTGGCGGTGGTAACCCCTTTGGTGGTCCTGGTGGTCCGGCTGGTGGTGCCCCTGGACAGGGTGGACAAGGTGGCGCGCAACAGTAAGGAGATGGAAGACTGGGCAGCTCATTATACCACGCGAGTTAGATATCTCTGGGCGAACGACACCGTCATGATGCATTGATAAACGACGCAACGCAGCAATGTGCGTGCATCTTCTTAATTAGCTTCCTCTGAATAGAAACTACAAAAGCTCATCATGATCCTATCTTGTGTGCATGCTGTCAGTTGTCTTTATCAAAAGAACTACAATGGAATATAGGCCTAGTAACCTCCGACAATAACTACTCTCCCACTGCCTTAAGCGTGAGCTTTTATCTAACCATGATGACGCCACTGTAACTCCACGAGACATGACCAGGCGTGTTTTTACCCTCGAAAAAAAAAGCTTCCCCTTTTCCACCACAATCAACCCACTGGCGTAGCAATGTCTGTTGGAGTAAGATAGAGATGTCAATGCTTGGCCCTGTTTGCATAACTTTAATTTGCCTGGGCGCTGGTCGTGCCACCTCGATAGCTTCCTCGACCACGTCGGCCACGATACCATGGAGCTCTCCCTCGTCGACCGCCCCGGTTAGTGCGACGCTGGCCAAGACTGGCGGGATCAACGTTGCTCTCCGGGGACTTATTCTCTTTGGCCAGATCAGTGGGCCTGCTATCACTCATGGCTCTGCCACCCAACTTCTCTTTGCCCAAAAAGCTGCCTTCGTTGCTCGGGGGGCATGTTGCGCTGCTGCTACGCAAAGAAGAGTACGTCTTTCGGTCACGAACCTCATTTTCCGCTAGTTGAGAAGAGGTGCTTGTCTTGTCGTTTCCAGTCTGCCCACTCAATGTCAAGGCCTGGCTGTGCCCGGCAAGTTTGGGAATTTGGGAGCCAACACTGGTCTTCATAGGAGGGAGTGAAACATGACGCTGAGCCTAGAAACCATTAGAGAATGAACTTGTCACGTCTCATTGTAAACTGACTGGTGATTTTGGCTCTTCCGGAACAGGGGCCAAGGTTGTTTCCCCTGAATCACTCTCATCTGAAACCGGCGATGCTCGGGATGGCTCGCTTTTGGACTGTGCCCGTCGTGAATAGGAGGGTAGTTTAAGCTCAAAGGTGGTAGCACCGGAGGTACTGTGCTGAGTCTGAAGAGCTTCAGAAGGACCATCGACGATATTGACTTGTCGCTGGGTTCTCACCGAATATTTCGGTTGAAGGTGCATATGCTCACGCTTGGTGTCCGATGTGCCAGAGATGCGACTTTGGTGACTACTCTTCAAGGCATGGTCGACTGCTGCAATGAGGGCTTTGCGTTTGTCACCGTAGCCCGCATTTTGACGCCCAGTATCATCGCCCTCGGTGGCGGACCGACTCCACTAGAGGTGATCAGAATCCGCCGGTTTTTCTTTGAGAGCTTCATCTTGGTCGGCAACTTCGTCGGACCATTGTCGGCTGGTCTGCAGGCTCGTGGCTGCCGTTCCGTTCTGGACGGCGGAATCGGCAGAGTCTTCCGACGCCTCGGTCGCAAGGGCCTGCTTCGCCTTGGCCAAAGTGCGCGGCGTAAATGTAGCAGCAACAGGATTCAACCGAGTTCCCTACAAGCAGAGATTAGAATCGCCAAAGGCTAACTAGCTTCGGCTGAATCTACCTCTTGCTTGCGACCCGGTGTCGAAGCCACTTCTCCTCCTTTGGTGCTGGGCTTTGGCAGCTCTTGTTCACCGTTAGCTGTGGATGTGGGCTTGTTAACCTTTGAAAGCTCGGTTCTGGTCTGCTCCGAGGACAAGTCGTTAACGAATCCTGCTTGGCCAGCCGTGGCGGTCTTATCTTCGTCGTTGGGTCGAACAAAAACCTGCTTTGACCAAAGATCCGCGTATCTTCCACCAGCTACGATAAGCTCGTTGTGGCTGCCCTGTTCGAGGATCTCGCCATTTTCGACAACGATGATCCGGTCTGCATTCATGATGGTAGATAGACGATGACTGTTTGATTAGAACGAGACGAGAAGAACGTGGATCTCAAAGACTCACGCAACAATGAAAGTGGTTCGTCCTTGGCACAGTCTTTTGAAGGATACCTGGATTTGCTGCTCGGTGTCCGTATCAACTGCACTTGTAGCCTCATCCAGTAGGACAATGTCTGGCTTCTTGAGCATCGCTCTGGCAATGGCAATTCGTTGGAGCTCGCCACCAGAAAGTTTCCTATGCTTGTTAGCAATACCCCCCAAACTTGGTTATATGAACACTAACACGCCGCGTTCTCCAACCCGTGTCTTGTAGCCTGCTTCACATTAATAGCGGTACAATAAGTAATGTCCAAATGATTGCATACCATGTGTGAAGCCCTTGATCTTGTCATGGATACACGCTGCCTGGCATGCCTCAAACACCTCTTCATCGCTCGCGGTAATTCTGCCGTATCGAACGTTGTTCATGATCGTGTCATCAAACAGGATCGGGTTTTGAGGAACAACTCCAATGCGGTCACGAAGGCTGTTACATATTAGCAACGAGAACTAGAGGAGGAGAGCAAAGTGTTATTGTACCTGAACAGGTCAACATCTCGAATATCCTGCCCATCAATGCGAATGCATCCCTTGGCAACGTCGTAGAATCGGTCTAGAAGCTTGATGAGAGTGGATTTTCCCGCACCTGTGGCTCCAACAAATGCCACTGTTTGCCCGGCTGGGACATGAAAGCTGACGTCCTTGATGATTCCTTTCTTCTTATCGTAACTGAAGGAGACGCCATCGAACTCGACTTCACCAGCCACGAATTTCAATGGCCTGGCACCCTTTTGGTTCTCGACTGATGGCTGTGTTCTCATAATGTCCAGTAATCGTTCGGCGTCGATGAAATCGTCACTGACGTTCTTGCCCAGTTTAGCAAAAAACTGAAGGGGAGATGTCAATTGAGCCCAGTACATCAAGAGCATTGCGAATTGGCCAGATGTTGCATGCCCGGCCTTGATTCGGTAAACGGCTAGGAAGGCACTGGCGAGAAGGCCGGACGTGAGCACCAAAGTTTGAAAGCCGATGGAGATGTACCACCCAAGAACGTATTGCTGCTCTCTAAGCCAGCGGTTGGTGACTGCGTTGGCGTGCCGGTTGTCTTCGTAGCCGATCTGATTGAATGCGCTGACAGTCTGCCATCCGAGGAAGCCCGACTGCCGCACATAGTGCTCTTCGTACAATGCATTTACTCGGTTGCGGCTGGCGGCCTTGGAGTTGGCGACGAGCCTGCTGGCAATAAGAAGGAAAAAGACACCTGTTGCCACAGTGATTAATCCCTCGTAAGGGCCGAAGGTGACTGAAAGATAGACGACGGCCACACCCATGTCGATGAGCATCGGAGCAGCATACAGCAACACGTTCTCGATAACGTTGGAAACGGCGCTGCCTCCGTAAATTGCCATCATCATGTCCGACGAGCTCTTGGAATCGTGAAAGTCAGCTGATAGATGCATCATATGTGAATAGGCCGCTCGCGTCAATGCATCGTGAGAGTAGTACTTGACGGGGACCCAGAGCCACTGGCGAACCAGCTCGATGCCCGACTCTGATGCAGCCAGGCGTAGAGCGGCAAAGATGACAACAGCGACCCAAGGGTTACTCTGGTTAGAGCCACCTAAACTGTCCATGATGATACCTGTTTGACGGGGAATGAGCAGGTGAAGTGCATTGGAGGCAAACAGACACAAGCAAACGGCTGCGGCACGAAGCTGTAAGCCAATATTCCCAACAGGCCAAACGTAGGGAAAGAGGATCTGAAGAATAGTCAACAATGCAAGGATAGAGAACGATCCGCGCCACGATAGGGTCCATAGGATCGGTGAAAAGAGTTGCGCTGGTAGCATGTCTTACCTTGAATCCTTTGGCATATTCGATCCAGTTACCACCTTCCTCAAGTCGCTTCTTCATAGCCTCTTTGGCTTCTCTTTCACGGCGCTCCCAGTTGTACTCGGGCGTCTCTTCGGTGTCATCCTCCTCGCCTTGTAGTGTTGTTCCGTAGCCAGACTCTTGACTCTGTTGGGACTGATCGGTGGGGCTGTTCAGAGAGTTGGTGGTGTCCTTGGGTAGCAGGGGCTGCCGCTCCTCGTCGGATGCTGTATTGGGGGAGACGCCAAGGGTGAAAACGCCCACAAGGGAGAGAAACGAGAGGCAACGCACAGCAACAAAGGCAGCATCAAGTATACCGAAGACATTGAAGTGGATGAATACGCCCAAGCCTGCCGACAATCCGAAGATGGCAATCTCGAACAGCAGGGCGAGTGACCAGGAACCAACGAACGGATATGATGGGCCACCTTGAGCGTCGCTGTAGCGGCTAAGCAGAACACCAAAAACAAGAATGCATGACAAGTGGCCGATGATGATGTGGTCTTGAGTCGGCCATTTTTGTGAGAGTATTGCTTGAGTGGCGAGCAGAGCTAGCTGGGCAGCGTAGGTCAACACGCACAGAAGGGAGAAGGCCACAGTGATGCTGGGACCAGGGCGGCTTCTTTTACCCTCATCTGGCTTCTTGGAAGCGTGCACAAAACACGCCGAAACGAGAGAAGAGACGATGAAGAAGGTGAAAACAAAGGCTGGATAGACGTAGTACAGGACCACCAGCGCGGTCGTTAACGGTGAGACGACCGTCATGGTGCTGAGGTTCAGGCTGGTCAGCTCAAGCTGATCAAGAGGATGACGCTCTCAGACTCGATCTGAGGGAAATTTGCCGCACAAGAGAAACAGACCCTGGTCCGAATGAGATGCAGAGGGTGGTGTTGGTGCGTGAGACTGGTTTGGAGGATGAAAAGTTGATCCTTGAATGATGGATGATGGATGAGAAGAGATCGAGGTAGGACCTGAGAAATGGAAAGAAGGCCAAAACGGGAAGGCCCTGTCCAGTGTATTGAGCTGTTACAATGCGTGTCTCGTGGCCTTGACGCGGTGTTCGATGGCGGGTGCCAACGCAAAGCTCAAGCTTCGATGAAGGAGAAGGGAAAGGTCTGGGTATCACCACACAACGCGGTGAAACTCGAACGGAAGCTCTCGCCTATGCGCTTGCGCTGCTTCCTTCCTTAAGGCTAGATGCCGTGATGCTGTTGCCGTTTTGGGGTGGTCGCCGGGTTACACGTCGTCCGATCTGATGTGAGAGGGAAGGTGCGATGCTCGAAGTGCTCACGAGACACTCTCCCTGCTGTCAGCAGTGAAAAGTCTTCCTTGTCCGAAAACAAGCGAGGTCAGCCAAGCTGCAGTTGAGATTCCTTCTAATATCCCAGGGACGAGAAATGTCTTGTTCAAAACGACAGCTTTCAAGTCCTTTTCACGTGTCGAATTCGATTCAAGGGAGTGTTATGGAGATGTCTGACAGTCGATTCCTTGCCTGGTCGCGCAATGACCTCCTCCCTTCCAAGTCTTGTTTCGCTTGATCAGACTTGTCTCGAAAACACTTTTTGCATCCGGAAACAAAACAGAAAAATTGGGAATCGCTTCGCAGATCGATCAACCAATTGTCGGCACTGTCATGTCAGTACCCTCTTGATGATATCCGATATCTGCTTGTTTCCGTTCGGGTGGGATGCAGGTACGTCGCTAGATCGAGTTGTGATGATGGATGATGCTTGTTCGTGCGGGTCCGCTAACTCTGGAACAATCAATGGCAGAATCTCGATGTTCTTCAATCGCCCCAACGACTTCCACTTGCAGACAACCAAGAGAAAAGGTTGACGTTTGCGGAAATCCTCTGATCAAATACCATTCAGGACAGAGTTCAGCGTGGACCAGGGGAATACTCCCCTAACCCGTGACAAGGGTACGAAGCCATGAACATCCACTTCGAGTCTGGCCATCAGCTCACGCGCCTCGCAGAGGCTGATTGGCGTGTAACGGATCTCCAGCACGTTGGATTTGGATCGCCTCACAGCACATCCCTGGCGATTACCACGGCCCCCGTCAATGTCCCAGGGATGCCGTCACCATTGCCGTATTGGACTTCAGCTGTATGGGCGGGCGGAGATTAAAGCGTACGATGCCTTTGTCTGGTCGGTTTTGTTTCCTCTTGCCGCTCTGGTCCGCAAGAATCTTACAGAAGTCAAACCCTTTGCAAAACCTTCGCATGCTCCCGTGTCCCGGCGTCCCGGCCCGAGCTTCTCCAGTCTGGGTCTAATAAACCTACCAAGCCACCGGTCGGCCTCAACATAAAGGCCGAACATGCCATTTAACAGCAGAGTAGGTAGCATACAATACGTGGGCCAGCCTTGGATGTTGTATAGCTCAGCCATGCACCGGGCTATTTCTTTTACTCAAGATAAAGTGAGATGGCGCCGAAAAAAGCAACAAGGGCTGCATGAGCTGCATGAGTTGCATCACAAGCTGAGACAACTCAACAGTGAGAACTGGTCTGATCTGCCATATCTCACTGCTTTCAACGCCATCGCTTTGCTGCTTTCGTTGACCCCCTTTACGCGATTCACGCAATTATTCAATTTCTCTAACTACGATCTTCATCATCGTCTTTTGACAAGAAATCGTCTATGCACGAGTCAATTCATGGGCTTCTTGCACGCTAGGTACCTTGGTTTTCGCCCCCACGTGCCCACGCGACCTCTTGCCCTGCCAGCCAAGGCCATTGACATCCCTAGAGGATCCATTACAACTTGCTTCGTTTTCCTTTCACCGACTTTCACGTCTGGACCTGTCTCACTTCTTTGCGACATAAAATATTTGGTGGGCATATCAGAGCCTACGTCGCACACGAGCAAGTACGGGGCATGTTTGACCTGAGAGGTCAACTTGACGAGTTTGGACCGCCAAGTCTGGGTGTCATTACCCCGACCATCGGCAGCCTTTCGCAGCCGTTCGATGAGCTGCAGGGGAGCAGCAGGATCAGGGTTCTTTCCACCCACACTCCACGATCTAGGTGTGTGACGCATAGCGATCCACCTTCTTGGACATCCGACAGTTGCTCTTCACAACACCATATCTATTCGACAAGTATTGTCCAGCAATTGCATGCTAAGCACACGAGCCTTCGCCATGCGGCCTCAGCGATTCCGGTCTCCTACCAAGAACTCAATCGTCTTACCATGTCTGCCGCGTGGGGTGGTCACTGCCTTGCCACAAACCTATCACATATCATGTCAGAATCCGGATGCGGTTATGCTTAAGAGGCACCGCCAGTCAACGAAAATATCTTTATTCTCATCCACCGAGGAAGTTACTGGATAGTGGATCGAAATGTGATAGGGTTCATTGCTTGTCACATCGAGGACGGTGATTTAACCTGTTCACAAAGAACCAGCTCTTTACGACATACATGCCTCAAACTTTTCGCCGAAGTAATGAACTTGCTCATCTGAGCTTTTAATTACCAGAACAAAGTAAACACAATGGCTGAATAGCGACCGCCCACAAGCTGGCTTGCGCGCCCCGGAACATCAAGCGCGAGACTCCCACCATGCAACCCCAATGCACAAACAGAGCTTTTTAGCTACATCGAGCCAGCTGTACCTTTCTTAGCAACGCCGACCCATCTTATCGTTTTTATCATCGAAATCCCCAAGAGGGATCCCAGGTTATCCCGTCCACATGCTGTGGCTGAGGCCCCATGCCGACGAACATTTCGGACTCATCATGTGAAAGAGGAGTGATGCTAGAAATAGGCTGACCAGGCATAGACATTGCGCCCTTGTTGTATAGTTCCATTGACATGTCGAACATGTCTTCTTCGACTTCCGACGATGCCGGCACTTGTTGGAAGGGATGTGACCAGGTTGACGAAACACCTTCGAATTCGGGCGTGGGCACACCCAAAGACTCCGTAGGGCTGGTGTCGCTGTTCCTTGAACCTCGGCGATATGAACTTATGGACTCATCCTCAAGATGGAAGGCTGAGGAGCAGGTGAGTAGACCATCCACTGTCTTCTTTGCCTCGTTGGCAATATATTTCTGGATAAGGACACAGTTACAGTCCGTATGTTGCAAAAGCTGGGTCTTCAAGTGATAGATCTCGGCGGTCAATGAGTCGAAACATGTGGAAAGATAGCGGTTCTGGTCTTCCATGGCTTGCTCTCGAGAGGCAAGAGCCGATGCTTCATCCCGCTTCCTCAGGCGGCATTTGGTGGCGGCGATTCGGTTTCGCTCGAGAATACGTCGACGTCGTGGGTCTTTAGGAAGATCTTCTTCGTCAAGCTCCAGTTTCCGGCGCCCCTTTGCAGGTTCCTTCTGCTCACTCTTGGGCTTTCGACCTCGCTTCTTCAGCTTGGGAGATTCTGGGGCAAGACCGGAGCCGCTTGTCTCTTCTGATATGTTCGAACTTGCTTGTGATTGCCTTCGGTTCCGGGTCCGGCGGACAGGCTTTTGGTCGGCCTCTACGGTGTGTACTATTCTTTGCGGGGGATCGTGGCTGTCGATGATCTTCGGTGCCGTGTTGTACTGAGGTGGTCCTTGAACGATGCCAAATGCCATGTCATGCGGAATTGGAGAGCCACCGATTGCTTCCTCGAAGAAAGATGCATCGGGTGCTTGGCCCGGTATTTGTTGATATGCCATGTTGTTTCGAGTTATGGGAGAGGGCGTTCTGGTATAATAAGGCGAAGGAGTCATCATATATCCTGGAGATGGAGTTGTGGCCATTCCATTAAACGAGGACCCGAATGCAAACTCCATTGCGTGGGGATATGAGTGAACGAAGGCAGCCATCGAAGGATCTTTTTATCTGAACAGTCTAATGGTAGTGGTTGATCCTATGGCTAGACTGGTTCACCAGGTATGTGGTGGCGGGGGCGGTCAGTTGAAGGACCTGCCGAGATGCTTTGCTGATCAAGATACAGCTGGCGATAACGGATTACGGGACGGGGAGACGACAAAGAAGTACAATGAAAGTGGGAGGACAGAGCAGAGAGAGTAACGAGTAGGTTGAGAGAGAAGTAGGAAGGAATATATGGCTGATATATGAACAGAAGCAGGTTGAGAGGCTTGGGCGGCACTTCACAGTGGGGGTCAATGCCAACGGCGATAATCCAGGAACCAGGAGCAGCGGACAGCATCCGCTGAGGGTGATGGGTCAGTCAAATACGCATGGCAGTTCTCGTCGCGGTGCAGAGTACAGCCACCAACAACAGAGCTGTGCCGGAATGCGACATGGGGACCAATAGCCAAAAGCTTGGCCACTCTCCATCAAGAGGAGACGGAGCAAATCACAGGCGAGACTGTGGAGGGGAAAATAGACTTTCCCGATCAAAACGAGAGAGGTTCTGATGCCGCCCGCCATCTCTTCTGCAAGATGACAGGGTCAGCATGAAGCCCCTCAGTCCCGAGATCCTTAGACGTCCTGCGTCTGATTGGGTCGGGCACCTTTCGGGCATTGTCTTTGGCCCACGTACTATCTGAGGCGCCGAGCACTGCAATAGCTTGCATATTGGTGCTTGATGAGCTGGGGGGAAGAGTGCAGATGCTGCCCAAACGGTGATGGAACTTGCTGCCGAGCTCAAATTGCACAGACCCCAGGGGCTTACAAGAGAAGGATTTGCACCAGGGCTCAGACATGGAAGCTCCTGTGAAATCCTAAGGGCACCAGTGGACTGCTGTACCTTGAAGCAGGGACGGTGGCGTTTACATTATCCTACTCCTGGAAAATGGATACTGCCACCTACGAGGCGAGACTTGGGTCAGGTCCCAAGAGCCTTGGACCTTTCTTCCCGGAGAAGCCAAGCTGATCTGCATTTTTTGAGGCTTGCAAATCCCCGAATGTTGTCTCAGAGAACCGTTCAGAAGCCAAGCCTCAACGTGGCAACATTTCCTGCTTCAGCTGGCGTGGCACAGACAGATAGAGATGGCACGGTGAGTTCCGACGGCATCCTTAGGTTAAGGGCCGGCGAACGGCGAGCTCGGCATCGCAACCGCGAATTCGAGGGTATGATTGATCTCTAGTTTAACCATTTGGGATCGAGGTAACAGTCGATATTTGTCCAATTGACTGCAGCCTTGCTGCATTACGCAGCTGCTTCAAATGCATTGCGCGTGAAGCCGACGGCGGCCGAGCTCAAGCGGCCTCGAGGCCAACCACCACTACTCGGCCGAAGATTCAACCATGGGCGGGATAGGGTCTGCCGGGAAGAAAACTTAGCTTTGGTTTGAAGTCCACGATGGGAGGAGCCTGGGGCCCAGGAGTGGGAGGCCCGGCCCATCTCTGCCTGCATCCGAGTTGGATGGGCAATGGGGTGAAGCTAAGACTAAGCTTTGACCTAGTTGATCAGGAACTCCGTTTGCCTTGAATCCCATCCAGGACTAGCAGACTGACGACGAGTGGCTAGCTGGCCAGACAAGAAGATCAGCAGGCTTTCTGACGGTTGGGATGAACTGCATACGATACGATGCACCAAGACACATCAACTCGAGGCGAGCTAACGCCCCGTTCGCATGGCTCAGAACAACATTGAAAGGTGTGGCTCAAGCACATATATCGATCGGCCTCGGCCACACACGGGGAAGTTACTCAATTCCCTCGGGCAATGGCCATCTAGATGACTGGGATAGCTCCACGATGTGGATTATGTCAGGGTCTGTGAGTCGACTCAGTTGACTCGGTTGACTCGGTTGACTCAGTTGTCTCAGCTGTCTCTTGGAGTGCCGTTGGTTGGCGCGCATCTTGAAGGGAGTTGCAGATGTTGACAGTTGATAACTGACTGATGCACGAAATGAGACCCTGGAGGCCCCCAGACTTGATGTGTGGCGTGTCCCAGGGGTCCAATACGGCAACGCTACCACGGTGGAGTGGCTTTTGGGACGCATATTGAGGCTCCATGATGATCGTCGATGGCCTTTGTTGCTTTTTGGTCGAGACCATGTCTTGGGAGACCAGCCACATCATTTAAGGTTTGCCGAGTCCCTGGTCCTGGGCGCCGTTTTGCCTCCGCTATCACCCACTTGCTACCATACCTTGGCGGAGGAAAAAAAACATGGGAATGATTTGGTGGTGGTCTGGCTGTGCCGGATCCCGGGTGTTTTTTCCCCCCCAAAGGAGGAGGACCTTGTCTTACCTTGTTGCCCCCAAACTCAAGCACGAGAATTCCACATGTTGCATCTCCGGCCTCTGTTACCCACAGGGCGTCGCAGGCAGATGCAAGCCTGGCAGATAACGTGTGTTTGTGCGGCCTGGCAACCTGGTTCTCAGACTCTTGGTGCCTTGGAGGCGGTAGGACCCTGCAGGGACAGAGGGACAGAGTGGCAGAGTGGGAGGCAACAGCAAGGAAGTGGGAAAAGCAATTTCATCAATCTCTCGAGGTTTGGACCATGGCACAGTTCAGGTCGCCACAAACCAAACGTCTAGTATCCGCATCAGCGATTGGTGCGTCATTCAAGCTTTGCCTTCGCTTACAGAGGAGTGAAGCTCTCATCAGCAGTCCATCTGGCCCAAGCTTACAGCCGCCTGCAGGCTCTTGCTTACGATGCTACCGCGCGCTTTCGCTCTCGGGAGATGGACTTTTACATCCTAAGCCTCAGGCAGCTCCACTCTCTTGCCCGGATCCATCAACGCCCTCAAGCCAACAACGACGTTGGAGAATCTCGTCCACCTCCGCAAGTGGAGTCGTTCCCTCAAGACACTTACTTCAATCCATCCATCGGAGGGCGCCGGCGGGTGGGAGCTTGCATAAATCCGAGTCCAAAGAGCCGCTAATTTGACCTTGGGCTCGCTTGTACGCAGATCTCAAGGGACTAGGCCAGGAGCATCTCCTCGCCTGGCCTTGCTGGATTGCCTCGCTGCCTCGCTGCCTCGATAGACCAGAACTTTACGTGCAGCAAAACGGGCCCTGTTGGCGATCTGCCCGTCAGCTCGCATGACCCCGCTTCACGATGCAACGTCGAGCTTGGATGACTTGGCGGGGAAATGATCCGCGATGCATCGGAGGAGAACAGTCAACGGTCTCAAGTCCGAACCTTGAAAGAGTTTGATCTTAGGCTAGGGGGCCTGGGGGGCCTGAGATACCTGGTATCTCAAGCCTGTGCGCAACGACGTCCGTGTCACCACGCTTCATGGCAACCTTGACGATGAAACCGGCCGTTGATGGCGCCTCAGGATTGCTGGCGTCTCCCCAAGAGACATTCCAGTAGATCCAAAGCCAAGTTCCTTCGCATCCCGTTTCAAATTGGCTATTCCAATGGCGTCCTTCCTCATAGGGCTGGGCTGGGCTGCACAATTCAACGGGTCCGACTCGCCCGGCCGGGTCACGGCCATGCTGGCTGTACAAGGAGAAAGATGAAACTACGCCCTGGTCCCTGTGTTTTGGTCTATTTTCCATTCGCAGAATTCCCAATGTTGGACTAGGGACAGACCATCTCTTCACCAGATGGAGCTCGCCAGTCAGCGGTGCTTTCCGTCCAAATGCGGGCGTCGATGGGTTGCCATCATGCTACTCTTCAGGCCAGCTCCGGGAACTCTGTCAGCCAGAGTGTATTTTCCTGTTTTTACATAAATGGACGGACGGCCTTAACAGCTCCCGCGTCGAGACCCCCTCGAAGCTTTGGGGCTATCTAAAAGTGCGACTTGCCCGCAAATCCGAGAGGAGAGAAAACAGCACTTGGAACGAGCCCACCTTTGCCGCGCGCACGGATCTCGCGTTCAAGGAAGATTTGAACGTTCCTGGAGGAGGGTGGTTGGTCATTGCGTCTCTCTTGACTGGGGATTGGTGTGGCAACGTCCCCTTCTCAAGCAAAGTTTCGACGGACTGGTGAATGGTTTTGCAAACGCGCACACTCTGGTGAAATGGCACCTGTCATCTCTTTTGCTCGATTCCTTGACACCACACCCTTTCATGCACAAAATCTCCTCCTGAGAATGAGGGGTTCAGCCGCCATTGCACAATGCTTACCCGCAAAACTCATGGAGAGGATGAAGCTATCGAGGTTTTCCAATCCTCTCTGTTGTCCATGATAGGGTTTGATATCTGATCACGGACCATCATGCTAGCCCCGACGCCGTTGCGGGTATGGTCTCTCAGGTCCCGGGCCCAGAAACTGGAGTGGACAAATGTTTATCGTTCCTCTTGGACAAATGTGGATATCCCAAGGTATGCCTTGCGGCTTGTGGGCGGACCACCAGGGATCATGATCCCCTTGCCAGGTGTCGACAGAGTACCTACTCCCGGTTCTATCGGGACGATCAATGATCTACCCGCCCTTGTCAAACCCACACGACGGGAATCACCCGGATACTCATCAAATCATGGCCCTTGGAGCTTATTGAAGCTTGATTACCAACCTTACACGCGTGTGATCATTTCGCTACTACGTGGGGGCTCTGGGGTGCTTGCAAACTCTGATCCTTTCGAATCGCAGATTAGGAACTCGACTCAACTGTGCTGCTATTCGATGACTCAGACTCGGACGTTGGTCGCAGATGTCCCGGTCTTTCAGGCTCGCTCACGCCGAACAGTCTCCTTGACAGCCCTTTGGTATACCGTCGTTCTCTATCCTTGAGCTTCTTACCTGATTCGGAAATACGCAGAGACCCCAGATTAAGGCCTAAGCTCTGTCATAATCGTTCGATAAACAAGCTGGTCAGTCCAAAAGAGGTCAGGCGGCATGTCAAGTCGAGTCAGCCTGGATATCCCTGGGCAGAGTCCTGACACAAAGAATAGCCACACTTGATGCCGTCTTAGTCAAGCAACCATATTGTGGATAAGGATATTTCCCCCGGACAATGGCCATGGATGCTATGCCTAAGCGCCAAGCTCAACGGGGATGGTGTGACTTGGAGCCTCGGAGGAGCAGCCGTTTGACTTGGCAGTCAGGCTAGATGACCGCCTTGCATACTTCGACCCAACAACAACCTCAGAGAATGAATTATCACATCTGCCGTGGTGGATCAAGCATGGCTGAAGATTGACAGACATACTGGCAAGGGGTTCAGGGTTCCCAGTGTCAAAGCGTTGACGTTTTTCCCGCCTGCCACGGAAGTTGCGGCTCATTGACAAGACCGAAAAGGAGAAAACCACGGTGGATGTTTGGCGCCAAGCCGGCTTCCTTCACAGCAGCCGCGGTGAGTTGCCGTTGGCCCAGCTGGTCAGCCTGGTCTAGACCAGCTACTTGGCGCGGCTCGTGGATATCAGTAGCACGTTGGCTCGCAAGGAAGCCACGTAGATCCAGGATAACGTTATCAAAAAGGCAGTCGTTTGACGATCACGGCAGCGGCCCCACTGATGTGCCGGACCGACGAAACCAACGGGGACTCGGTCCCGGGGTGGTGTCAAAAAATTTGGTACTTGTAACTGCGAGGCAACTTGGAGCCGCTTTTTATGAACTAGTCGCTGTCCGTTGACGTATATTTACAACTGCCGAAAGGACACCCTCTAGTTTAGGAAGAGGAAGAGCCTTTTCTGGACTGGGATTCCTCCTGTAAGCCACAAGTTGGCCAACCTTAACGCACAACCAATATGCATGTAAATGTCGTGCTATATGCATGCTACTTGACATGTTTCATGGAACCCCATAATGTGATATTACCTGCATAGAGTTTGGAGGTTCGATTGGTTAGAAATTCTCGGAGCATCGTGGCTGGACCTGTGAACATTGGTATTCCAACACGCCTGGGTTTCTCCCCGAGTGATGACTTTGGCCACAAAGACAGGCTCTGTCAGCGCGGATAAGCAAAAAAAGCCAGGGCTGGGGCGTTGCTTGAGGCAATCTCGCTTCACATAGTAAGTTGTAACGGTCAGTTGTGTAACGTAAGCAGAGTTATGAAGTTTATCAATGTAGCAGTGCATTAGTGGTTCTGCCACTCCAGGATGACATAGATCTGTGCTCCTGCTACCTTACTGCAGGTAGCCCTGAGTGAGACGCCAAAACGTCGATGATTGCTGACCCTTTCTGGTGATCCGTAATCGTCTGATTCAAGGTTTTGATGGACGGATCAACAGGGTCTGATGTATATTGTTACTCGACAGCGTCAACGCTAAGCCATACAGTACATCCCTGAGATCTGCCTTCTGGGGGTGTACTCTTGGCAAATGTCACCATCTCGATGAAGTGAGCCACTACGTAGTATTGTAGGTCTTGTTTTGGATTGACCTCGCCCGACCTCCGGAACCGGAGCGGCGCTTGGACTGAGTGCCGGGCTTGACATACGGACGGCCGAGTCAGAAGTTCGGAACCGATCGCCGCCAAGATTTCTGTCTTCGGTGTTTTTCTGTCGGTTGCGCACGCCGACTTTGCGGTGCCGACTCTGGGGTGCCGACTTTTAGTATCCAATGCTGATTCTTCTTTCTCTTGCTAAGTATCAGGGATGGCTTGCGCGCTGGATCGGGGGTTCTTTCCGAGCAGATTTGTCTTGTTTTCTTTGGCTCTTGCAATGTCTCCTATTTTTGCTGGACCGCGAGTGGTAAAGACGCGATCACATAGCGGACGGTTTGCCGACCCAAGGTGTATTGAATGATGCTGGACGAGAGAGGCAATAAAGAGATGGCCAAGAATGTTTTACGTAAAATGGTCTGGTTGTTACAAAGAAGCAGAGTGAGCCAGAAGAGGCTTGTCCCTCGTCTAGGCTCTTGATACGACGTAGGGAGGAAGAGCTGCATCAGTTAATCTTTGTTTACTTTTCCACCGGCGGAAATGACAAGTCGAGATCAACTGTAAGTCGACGAGTCTAGGATTATCCAAACCGGTGTTGACGCTCAGTAAGAGAGATTGGGAAGATGTGCGGCTCTGCAAGATTATGAAAGAAACGTACCGAGATGTAATCAATTTTCACAAATAAGAGCATGATATTCCCTTTCAGTCTCGACCCAAGTTCTCGACATGATGTGGTCTTTGTCTACCTTGGTGCTTTGTCGGAACTGTAGGCAAATCGATAGACGGTGTTTTCGAAGCCAGTGCATCGAATTAGCGGACAATGTCGAGCCAGAGACTGACGACACGGACAATCGAGTCGAGACTTCCGTTGCCAACTTGACGATGAAGTGAGGGTCTGGTTCTTTGTCGAGGGAATATCAAGTGATTCAAGTACAAGAGGCCAGCCACATTATGTTGTTCTACGCAACCCGATTTCCACTATTAACCACAGAATCAAATGATAAATTCATCTAGCAATACTGTTATGAAATATAATATGTTGGTGTCTGAGAGTTGATGGCAGTGCAACCCACTTCCGGATAACCCCAGCCACCGTGCACGAGCAGTAGACTCATCCATCACATATGAGTCAGACCTCATTCGCAACCGATTGACCTTTATAGCTGACTTACTTGCCTTTATGTTCTCATCAATTCTATAGTACAGAAGAGGAGATAATATCGAGATGGACGAGCAGCAATCCACGCCGCTCGTTGACAAGCCGCGCAAATCGCTTGCCACACGCATGAAAGACTACGAAGCTGAGACGGAGATTCATGTCCAACCATCTCAACCCGCCATACTCCGACTCGACGGCCACGGCTTTTCAAAATTCACGGCTCCGTTTGCAAAACCTTTCGACGAGCGGTTGCATACGGCAATGGTCAAGACGTGCGCGGATCTGCTTGATGCGCACCCGTCAGCTACTCTCGCCTATACACAGTCTGATGAGATCACGCTCGTTTTCCCAGACGGAGTTGGTCATTTCAACGGCCGTGTCGTCAAGTTTGCCACGCTCGCTGCTGGCTTTTGCTCTGTCCATTTCCATTCACACCTCATGGCCGCACTAGCCGAAACGCCTGAGCCGGCCGTCCAGGGGTTTGCCTCTCTTCCTCTCCCTCATTTCGATGGGCGGATGTTCAATGTTCCAAGCGTTGAGGAGTGTGTCAACAATATCCTATGGCGATGTCGTGGTGATGCCATCCGGAACAGCATCTCGTCTTTTGCCCGGAGTCTTTTCTCGACAGAGGAATTGCATGGCAAGAACAAGGACGACATGATTGACATGGCCAAGCAGGAGAAGGGCGTCATTTATGAGGAGTCTGTGCCGAGGTGGGCGTTGGAGGGATCGATCGTGAAGAGGATTCTTGTCGAGAAGCAAGCGCAAGACTTGAAGACTGGTGAGCCAGTCACTGCAGTGCGGACAAGGACAAGGTGCGAGGATAGAGGCATGACGGAGTTTTCAGATGAAAGCTTGGCTCTGGTGAGGGATAGATACTGGCCTGGAACCTGAGCTGCTACGTTTCAAAGTGATATTCGAGACTAGGTAGCTAGAGGAATGCCGACTTTGCGCGAAAGACAATACCTGGGCGAGTAGATCATAGATACCGGTCCCTTGTAGTTCTAAGTGAGCGTATGCAAGTTCAATCGTACTATTCTTCTTATAAGTAGCTGGATGTTCAAATGGTTGATTACTTGGAATCGACACAATTTCGACGGCATGGATGAGATTTGGCTTATACCATCCCACGTTATTTGCAGAGCATGGAAATTCACTCGCAGTCATGCCCAGAACCGCTTGAACCAAGCTATTTCCTTGCCACTTCCATGCCTGTCTTATACCACTTCTCTCTTAGAAGATAGTGCCATCGCTCTTGATGAGGATGGGGCTCGACTTTGTTTGTGGGCGACGCTGTGCTGCAATCTCCCGCCCAGATTTCCACGTTCCAGCCTCGAGCAGTTGTGCCATGGTCAGATGAGCGCCATCGCCCATGCGAGACTGAATCCTGGTATACAAAATGTCAATCAGCACCAGCGTCATCGCCCTCCATTCGACTATAGCATCGTCTCCTGCTTCGAATAGCGGCAGTTCCCCGCCCGATGCTTTCAAGCCTCGGTCAAGTGTCTCCTTTTTCAGGGACAGCACACCCAGATCGACAAACAGGCCGCCGTTTCGATACTCGGGCAAGGCCGTTAGAGAATCTGCATTGATCCATTCCATCTCCAGTATCCTCTGGAATGGAACCATTAGGGAGTAGGTGAGCCACTGGGTGAGTTTGTGGAAGGGCTGGATGCCTTCCGCAACAGCTTCAGGACTGCTGGGCGTCGCTCCGTTGCGTAGGGTGCTCAGCGGCCATGCATCACCGAGAGGCGTGTCTCCGAGTGTCGTTCGATCCTTGGGCCAAACTGGAATGAGCAGAGCCTGAAGAACGTCCCAGAGAAAGAGGACATCGAGCTTGGAGGACTCGCCGGCTGCTTTGATCAGGTGATCTGAGATCCAGTCAGCAAACAATCTAACTGTAGAGGGCAGAGGTAATGGCTTTACCAACAAGACGGCCTGGGCGACCTTCGGTCCCGAATACTTCGGGGTGAGCAAGCAGCGACTGTCCCAAGCTTCTCAGGAGGGCCGCACGAGAATCAACCCCCAACATGGGGTTATCGTCGGACACCTGAAAGCCTTCCGCGAGTACGCTCGTCTTCAATTGCTTCAAACCATTTCCTGCGCGCGGTATAGGTTAGCTAATACCTAGCAGTCAAGTATTCTTAACAATTACCATCGACCATGGGAACAGTCCCAGCCTCAGAAGCCGTGAAAGCCAAAGAGGTAAACATGTGAAGGCTGGCCACCGCGATACCTTCGCTCCGCTCATAGATCTGACCAGTCTTGGGCTCCGTGTATCGCCAATGATCACCGGCACCGGCGTCTAAGAGGACGGAGACGAAGAAGAGGTCGATGAGGCGACGAGTCAGCTCAGTGCTATCACACCCCTCCCTCTTCCACTCCTCGAGTATGTCAGAGATACGCGGTACGTTCCCGACCTCAAAATGCTGCCAGCGTCCATGGGGCGGGATATTGTGGAAGTTGTCAGGTCCGAAATCACGCTGGCAGATAATCAGTTAGTCTACTCATAGGCTTTGAGAGGAAACGGGCTCCAAACCTTGATGACAGAAGCCACAAAGTCGTCAACATCATTGAGCTTGTCTTCTCGGAGCTCGAAATGGGTCAAGTTGCCTGCTTTGGCGACATCTCCCACGACCTTGGCACGTTCCCGGATAGCGCGTAGGGAGAGTAGATACTTGACCTGCGAATCCATGTTGAGTGCGTTTATTAAGATGGCTTAGAGAAGAGATCAGAAGGGAGGTTTGATGCTGCTCATTAGTGATAGTAGACAAGCAGGGCAACCCCGCACTTGTTTGTTAGCTGTCTCACAAAGCGCCAATAAGACTGCGATCACGAGGATCATAATTGATAACTTGCATACCAGCCCCGAAGATGCAGCCAAGTGTCTTGATATCAGCAAGTCAAACAAGAATATTAACCGCGAACAAATGTGCAGTTCGCCAAGTTAAAGCAAAGTTGGCCACACCTGCGGAAACAAATGCATGAGAAAAGTTAGCAAGCTCATGCGAATATAAAACAATTGCCTTGCGCCGTCTAAGATCTTCCTTCTATATCGATAACCTCGTCCCCTTCTGATGCCAGCTTTTGTGCCTCCCGCCTGCTGTTTCTCTTCTAATCGCCGCAGAATGGCAACTCCCAGCCCAAGAGCAGAATGGACATCTCTCCCCGCTGAGATACGCCTCATGATCTTGACGACAATCGCACACCAGAAACATCCTGGCTGGGCTTCTTTTGCGTCTGTATGCAGAGAATGGCAGCACGTTTTGGAAAAAGTCAACCTTTACAAGATAAAGCTGCGCCCATCTTGTTTCGACGATTTCGAACGCATCTTTTCGCCAGAAAAGAGAGGCCTTGTTCACCACATCTGTCTCAACGTTGAATTACCACGATACACGCCCAGATGTTGCTTAAAACCAAAACAGCTTTCAACGCATGCAAGGATCGTAAGAGCAGAAGTCACCTCTTTGGTCAGTGATGCGATATGGAAACTCTTCACTATCCTCAGCACTTGGAGTCCAGCGAGTAACTTGGCATTGGAGATCAACGTTTACTCTCCAAGCGACTGCGAACATTACTTCAGAAACATATACTTATCCTCTGACGATGTCGAACATGATGGGGATATAACATCTGAGACGTGGAGGACTGGAAATCTTCACCATGACCCGCAACATGGCTGGGTGCATGGCCAACAAGTTAAAGCTCCTCCGAGACCAGCCTTGGTACGACTCTTCCGACCTATCGAGTTAGCCTTCAGCGAAGTGTTGCCCCAGGTTCAAGCAGTTACCAACCTCATCATGCGTCGACAACTCCGGCGATGCATCTCTCCGAGGGGGTTGCGCAGGTTACTTGGCAGCCTTGACCGACTAGAGCTTGTATCGTGGGAGACGTGGAGGCCATATGAAGCTTACATTGAAGCATTCCATGA
Organism: Fusarium cicatricum; assembly: GCA_021730345.1. Taxonomy (NCBI): domain Eukaryota; kingdom Fungi; phylum Ascomycota; class Sordariomycetes; order Hypocreales; family Nectriaceae; genus Fusarium; species Fusarium cicatricum. Next base: position 1,247 of record JAJODA010001376.1, on the reverse strand, counting down.
TTGGGGTACGTATCCGTGCTTGTGTTGAGAATTACGAATTCCGTTCAATATGAAATAATCCGTCATCGCTCACCTCTAATGTTTGGATATAGATGTTTCCCGCGCACTGCGAGACAGGTTTCCAAATACTCTCAACAAGTTGATAGTATTCGAGGACTCCTACAAATTCTACGACATATTTCCGAAACCGCCTCAACCACCCGACGACTGGGCCTTTTTGATTAATCCTAGCCAAGAGATTGGCGCGACTTTTGCAGCTAAAAGTCTTGACTTACAACACCTTGCCATCTCTTTCATGCTCAGCGCCGAACAACTCTTTCGACAGTGTCAGCCAACATGGAGCTGGCCATGTTTGCAATCTCTGGCGCTCACATCGCAGCTCCTTGAAAACGATTGGGGGAAGCGCGAGCAGATTGAGGCTTTGCTCTGTCGTGCCAGGGTTCTCGTACAGAAGATGCCCAAGATACACACGTTTGTGCTTTGGAATGGTGGAAAGGGACATGCCTGTGCGTTCATCTTTCGTAAAGACAAGGAGAGTGCCTCGATCACTTGGCGCGGAACGTGGTATCTTGAGCTAAGTCCTCGTGTGGTCAAGTCATGGCAACTCACTACCTCAGGGTTACGTTCTTCTGAACTTCAACTAAGGCAGGAGTATGTTCAAGGGGTCATAAACTCTCATGGAGATGCAATCTATCATCTAGAACTGCCCTGTCAAGTCATCGATCCTGCCTCACTCTGGCAGATCCGGAGGGAAAGATGGAGTCTAGTGCAGTAATACATTTCGTCAAATCCTTACCTTCAGTCTCCTTCATGGCGCAGTATCCATTTTCAAGAAGGCTCTTCTTGTTCGATGCCTAACAAGCGTTCTCCAGCTGTACCGCTCCTTCCCTACGAGTATCGCCAGACAGCAGTGTGCCCACAGAAGAGATTACCTCCACGCACTCCTTCTCCTCTTGTTCCTGTTCATGTTCGCGGTAGGTGCGACGTCAACATGTAGAAGTATATTATATTTCGACAATAATGCCATCTCGTACTCTTCTGTTTTTTCCCTCTCCCATCACTATCACCACCACCACCACCACCACCACCCGCACCAATGTGAGTTTTGTATGATGTCTGCTTGCTTCCCCGGTTCTCCATACCTTCGTTTTTTTTTCCCCATAGCGCATCGGTCCAGAGAATAATCGCACTTTCACTTACTTAAACACAGCTAACGATATATAATACATATACCTCTTAAAGGCAAG
>JAJODA010001374.1:0-11522 GCA_021730345.1 Fusarium cicatricum | reverse complement strand
CCCCCTGGCTCCCCCATGTCCACCGATCCCTGTCCATCCCTGCTCATCCCGGCGCGCCCATGCCATCACGAGTTAGACCGGCACACGGTATTCGTACAGTACAGCATCGTCTGTAGAGACCCGGCACAAGCGTAACGACAAGACGATCCATTGGACAACTGGCCTTGGTCACGCTGCAAAGCAACGCACGTCTCCGGGATGAACGAGGTGGTTGTGTCTTCGGATCGCGTGCGGTTTGTCGCCGAGTGTAGAGATATCTGCCTCCTGCAAGAACAGGGCAAACCCCATTTCGAGATCCCCATCGTCGTCACTATCACGTTGTCGCCTTGAGCTTGTTGCTTGAGCTGACACGTGCGGTTGTCTGTGTCCCTTGCGTCGACTCGCCTTGTCTGCCACCACATTAGCTCTGTATCTAATTCTCTCCTCTCCATCTCCCGTTGACTTTGCGCGCTCTGTGCCTGCAGACTCTTGTCAGGTCCCGCCCGCTACCGCTCCAACTCTCCCCGTCGAGGCAGATGTGGAAGGAAAACGTCAGTGTTCGCCTCGGTACCTTTACCTACCTTGCCTTACCTCATCGTAGGGAATAGGTAGCTTCCCCGAGCGGCTTCTCTCAGCCCAGTAGCGGCGCGCCCGCTTTGTATCGTTGGTGCGCGCAACAGCTTTCAAAAAAGAAAGTGGGCTTTGGTATTTTTTTCTTTGGGGCGTGGGAGATATTCCGGGGCGGGCATTGGGTGGATTGCAGCCCATGTCTCGACGGAACCTGAAGGGAATTTTGGAGCTAAAAAATTGGCGCCATGGATCCGCCCAAGCTTCCCTTTTCGCCGTCGCCATACGCTCGCTCTCCTTTCCCTTCCGCTCCTCCAACAACATCATCAACCTCCAACGCCAACGGCGTCATCACTAATCACTCTGCTGGAAGCGCTTCGGCCAGCGCAACAGCTTCTTCTGTTTCAGCGTCTTCTCCATCGCCGTCTTTTGTCTTTGCGCACGCGTCGTCGCATCCGCATCCGCATCCGCATGCCCAGAGTTTAAGTCCCAGCGCGTATGCCGACCCCAACCCGCTTCAGCGACGACCTTCGGACACGCCCTTTCATTCATCATTGGCTGCCACATACGGCCAAGACTCTACCATCGCACGTTCCCACGGTTCCTCGTCGCTACCATCTCTTCGAAATATAAGTCGCTCCATGCCTCCTCCAAACTCGCCTCCCCAGCCGGGGGCGAAGCCGCCGCAGCCACCTCAACAGGCGCATGGCATGATGGGTTATGGACCTCCGCCGCCGCGAGCGCCTCCCGTCGCCGTCGGACCCCCCATGTCATTTCCTTCTGGTAGAGACCTTCCGGGCTTGAGCTCAATTGCGAGATCTGGCAGCAGTAACAGCTCCATGTCGATATCGTCCATGCTGGGTGGGCCGCCTCCAGCTCTTCGCGACTCACAGCCTCCACCATCGCATTATCCTACGCACTCGACAGCGCCTGGCACGGGGCCAGGTTTTGCGACCTCGATACATGCGTCGCCGCGAATGCACTCGGCCGCCGCCGACTACCCTCCTTTCCGTCGACCTCAAACGCCTGATCACCAGCGCCCGTACGACCCTCGAAACTCACCGCCCGGCCACTTCTCAACCCCCGAACTTCAGCGCTACGGCACGCCGTCTGCGTATAGCTCAAGACATCCTTCTGCGTCGGCAGATCATGCGCGAGAACCCGGTAGACTACCTCCAGGCCCTCCACCACGGCCAAGCAGTCAGCCTAAAGCCTATCCAGGCATGCCTCCCAGGCCCATGGACCTCGGGCGAGCTCCCGGGCCTGAGGAAGCTTATGGCCGACGGGATGAGATGGGAAGGCCCCCGCCGGGCATGGAGTATAATCCTGAAAGGACAGGCCTGCGCCCGTACCCTTACGATGACCGTTATAGGGCAGAACGCGAGCGACAAGGGGAGGCAGACCAGCGCGAGCGGGAAAGGAGGGAGCGCGCATATTCTGGCAGTGACTCAGGCCGACACCAAATGCATCCTGGCGACTACGGACATCGTGAGCCTCCCCGAAATCCTCTGCCATATGGCCGACCGCCCGAGCGCGATCATCGAGAGGCTAGAGACCCCAGAGATATGCGAGAGCGAGATCCACGAGAAGCAGCACACTGGGGCCGTCCAGGTCCCGACCCGAATTATCGAGCTCCCATGGACCATCAGCGTCCTCATCCCGATTATCCCCCTTCTACGGCGCCGTATCCGGGCCACGGCCCCGCCTACCAGGTTGCGCCCCACGATCGATATCCTCCGGCTTCGCATCCATCGCCCGCTCAAAATGCGCCTACAGGCCCCCCGCAACCTTATGACTCCCCCGACCGAGCCCGAATGAACATGCTGCATCCACAGCAACAACCCCCCCCTCCCCATCGACGACCTGGCGAAGAGGGACCGCCACCACCAACGATTGCTTACAACGGGGCCCATGGCCCGGGTCACTTCGAGTCTCCTCGACACCGAAACAGCGACGATGCCTCTGCCCCGAACGGCCAGCGCAATTTGCTTGCTATCCAGGAGATGAACCGGAAGGGTAGGATATCGCCGCTCCCGCAAGCCGTGCAAGGCGCGCAATTACAACAACCAGGCCCTACTGGTGAGCCAGGAATCAAGAGTGAATTTGGTCGAATGTTTGCCGGCATTGGCAACGGAGTCATGGGCGTGTCAAGTCCCATCATATCTGCTGCCATGCCGTTTACGAACGCGAGCCTGGCGAAACGAGACGACTCGGAGAACGTGACTCCCGAGTCGGGCCCGGATGCGGGAGGCAAAGCGACCAAAGGACGGAGGAGAAAGCTCAAGGAGGAGGATGGCAAAGTTGATGATGAGGGTTCCGGCCGAGGCACTCCGGCAAACCGGTCTAAGCGACCAAAAACACATCAACATCATCACCATCATCAGTTTGTTCCCAATTGCCGTCTGCTTGCGAACCCAGCTGACCTTGGTAGCCACCCGCATCACCACCACCACCATCCAGCCGATCCTACGCAATCCATCGGCGTCACACCTTTTAAGAACTTCAAGGGCGGAGCTGGTCCTGCAGCAGACAAGGGTCTTACTATCCCACATCACCATCACGCTCCTCGGCCGATGCATACTCACCAACACCTGCCTGCGAAGCAGCCTGTCCAAAACACTGCGCCCGTAATCCCACCGAAACTCAAGACGATCGTATCCTCGAGAGCCGTATTGGAATCCGTCTCTAATCGACCGCGAAATCACCTCGGAGACTTCATCTATGAACCACAGCTAAAGGCAGGGCGGCTTATACCCAGCGGTCCTACTCATCGGGCATTTGCTTCTAACCCAAAGCCGTTGCCGTGGGAGTTGATCAAGGACAAAGAGAACTGCACATTGACCGTCAAGGTTGCGCGCATCCACCTGTCGCCCATCTCGAGAGAAGAAATCACATCGCGAGGTTATCTGTGGGGTACGGACGTGTACACGGATGATTCGGATGTGGTTGCTGCGTGCATTCATAGTGGTTGGATCAAGGGTGAATGGACCGAAGATATCGACAACTCGCTCTTGGACCTTGACCAAGGGACCAGCGACAAGCGACGTAAAAAGGCACCAAACTCTTCGATCGACCTAGACTCGGAGGGTCTTATCACATCACCGCCGACCAGCGGTCCCATGTCGATCCCCGCACGACGCGATTTGCACATCAACATCCTGATTCTTCCTCGCCTCGTCAAGTACGCTTCTTCTACGCGAAACGGGATCTCAAGTCGAGAGTTTGGAGGAGACTATGGTCCACGCCACGCCATCCACGATGGTATCAGCTACATGATTAAGAGCGTTCGATGGGTTGAAAATGGAGCGCAGCCGCAAGCACGACTTCGAGGCAAAGCCCGACGCGAGCGCATGAGAAAGGCAATGTGGGAGGTTAAGAGTAGCCTCGATAACATCAACGGCCCTGAGCGAGAGCAAGAGAAGCAGAGGATCGGGCGACTCAGGGGCGAGATATCTGCCACCTGGAGAAAGAAGGATATCGAAGAAAGCGAACCCAAGGACATGGGCGAACACCAGAGCGAAGGCGACAAGGAAAACCTGCCCTCTGACGCACACGATGAAGAAGGCGCCAGGCCAGTGGCGAAAGAGCATCAGGAGAAGGACGTTGAAATGAACGATGCTAATCAGCCGGCGCAGGAGGCGAAGTCGGATCAATGACCAGCTTGTCACGATATTGTTACTTGGGCATAAAAGGCGTTGGTGTCAAGTTGCATTGCGGACAAGGTGACGGTGATCTTGTAGTATTAATAGAGAATACCCCTTTTGAACATTGATATAAGCGTTTTAATCAGATGTTGCCATTGGCTTTTCGCCCGTCTATCGTCGTCTATGATACAGTCTTGTACAGTCTCCTTGGTCTACGGCATTCCAGCCCGTATAATGTTTTGTCGATGGGGTTCTAAAAGTCTGTTGCTCGTCCGTTGTAGCTCCAATCGCCAGTACCGCCCCATCGCAGAGGCTCATTCTTGGGCCCGCCAACCTCTCCGGTCTTTGGATTCACATCGCCCTCAAACTCGGGCGGCGCGCCGCGGAAAAGGCCCTGGTTGACTTCCTCGGTCTTCTCAGGCGTTGTGGTATGTCGGACCTGCGACGTGGCCGGTGTCGTCGCGGCGGCCTGCGCGGGGGACTCCTCCGGGATCTGGAAGGCGGTAGACACAGCGGCGGCGCGCTGGAGGCGCTCGAACTCGGCTTGCTGCTCGGCGGGGAGCTTGGGAGGCGCGGGCCGGTTCTGGAAGGATGAGGCGAGGCGGTAGGGTGTGGGATGGCGGAGGAGGGGGGTTAGACGGCGGGAGAGAAGTCGAGACATGGTGAGTTTTTGGTTGTTTGATGTGGTTGAGGCAGAATTGAAGTTGTTGCGATGTGAGGTTGGTGGATGGCGAATGGCGAATAAAGTGAATTGGTGACGCATATGGAAAATAGTACGGAGAAGCTCGGAGCAGATACGGGCCGAGGTTTGATTGATCTTTGTGGGGCGACGGCGACAGTGGGGTCAGTTCCCACGAAGTACGTACCAAAGAACGGCTTTCGGACGGGAGCTGAGAGATGCAGGTCCATCACCAGGAACTTGAAGCTACAACCTGAGCCCCCCACGATCCCAACGTGAAGTGCTTCACTTGGCGCATATCATCAGCGGTGACACTGTCTCGTGTAACCTCCCGCATAACTCATCCCACTTGCGCTCGCTCCCGCAGCCGCATCACCGACGGCGCCGCCTCATCGGTCGCGAGATCGGGACGCCCCAAAACGCACGTGGGATGTCTGCGAAAGGGCCAGGGGCATGTTCAAGGGGCATATATGTCACTGAAGCCCTGGCGTAGACCTGGGCGTGGTTAGCGTTCTTGGTGAAAGGTGCAGAAGATGGCTTGCGGCTCGGTGAACGGGGCGGGAGATGATGTGATATCACCGTATCCTGCGACACTGGGGATTGCCACTTTGCAGACAGGCAAGTGTCTCTGGTGATTATGGACGAGACTCTGTTTGGTAGTCTTCAGTGAGGTCAGTGTCTCGGACAAGAAGTCTTGTCTGTGGTGAGCTTGACTAGAAGCCTATCTTTACTGCACTGACAACATCAAGACATCAAAGAATCCATCAAGGACATTGGAAACTAATAAAGACCACACTTACACTCGCTTCAGCGTGTCATGTTGTTTCCGCCTAATGGCGCATCCTCTAGGCGGATCTCGCCAAGGACCAAAACCTCGTGGCCGATCCGCCTGGTATCATTGGCCATCCTGTTCCCAGTTCAACCTGACAGCCCCCATTCGACACCACATCTAATCGTGTCTTGACCGGCGTTGGAAAGCTTAATTCATCAACCAGGGCTGCTTCTCGCGCGGTTCTGGTTTACTTCTTTCTCTATTCCGTCTTGCTCTTTGTCATGGCGTTCCTTCACCCCCTGCATCCTCGACCGTTTCTTTGAAAGCTAGTCAAGGCCAAGATCCAGCGTCGTGGATATCACCTCCGCAACTTGCTCCTCTTATCGAATCATCGGCCTTGGAAGAGGCACACTGCGGTTCTGACAGCCAAGAAATAGCCCGTCGGGGCACGTTGCATGGTCCGGCACGCCGAAGCGGATGGCACGGAGCCCATCAACCTGGACACACTTTAACCGCTCCTCTGGGTTCTTTGAACCGACGAGAGCAGCATTTCAAAGCACTTACCCTTCTTTGTCAACCTTTAATTAACCCTGTTGTTCGCCCTTTGATAGCTCCAAGCTTGGACCGTATCTACTATAAGGCCCATGGATCCCCAGTAAGGCTCATCCCAGTTTCCCACATGTCATTATCGACCATGGATTGAGCTGCAGCCGTCGTGTCTCCACGGCGACTTGTGCTTTTTGGGACCATCCCATCTTATCAATACTCCCTACTCGACCTCGCTGCCCTCTCCAAGAGATGGCGGCGCTTCACCAGTATGACTATATCTTTGCGCTCACCGTTATATTTGCCTGCCTTGATGCCTGGAACATCGGTTGGTATCTTGTTCATGATCTGTAGACAGCCACTGACCGCTTAGGCGCCAACGATGTCGCTAATTCGTTTGGTACATCGGTATCGTCAAGGTCCCTGACCATGAAGCAGGCGATGCTCGTCGCCGCCGTCTGTGAATTCGGCGGAAGTGTCTCTGTGGGATCTCGAGTGGCAGACACGATCCGGACAAAGATTGTCAACCCCCACCATTACGACAGTTCACCAGGTGTCCTCCTTCTCGTCATGATGTGTACCATCGTTGGATCCTCCCTGTTTCTCACCTTTGCTACTCGGCGTGGTATGCCCGTCTCGACGACTCACTCCCTCATCGGCGGTCTGGTGGGTTCAGCTACGGCATCGATAGGTATCGACAAGGTCAGCTGGGGATGGGACGGCGTCTCCCAGATCTTTGCCGCCTGGGTCATTGCTCCGGCTATAGCTGGCTGTTTTGGCGGACTGCTCTTCTTCTTCACCAAGAAGTTTGTCTTGATGCGGCCCACTGCCGTCCGACGAGCCTTTTACTCCATCCCGTTCTACACCTACCTCACTGTAGCAGCCCTCACAAGTATGTCTCCAACATCTATCACGTTGTCCTAAGCTGACCGGATAGTGCTTCTTGTATGGAAGGGAATTCACACTATCGACCTTTCCACCCGTGATATCCTCATCTCTGTCTTTGTTACAGCAACTGGAGTCGTCCTCCTCCAGGCCTTCTTTCTCATGCCTTTTCTTTGGACACGCATCATGCATGAAGATTGGACCCTCAAGTGGTATCACGTCTTTCACGGCCCGATGCTATTGTGGCGATCACCACCGCCCCCAACACCAATGGGCTTCTCTAAGCCACGTATCAAGGATTATTACCGCGGACATCTGACCCGCGAAGAACTCGACTATATCCGCGCCTCCGAAACCCTCCTCGAGTCGGTCCAAACGCCAAATGGTCAAATGCCCGACCTCGACCGAGATGTAGACTGGATTCTGCCCCCGCCGGCTCAAAGTCCACCCAAGACTCCGCCAAATCGTTTCGAGCCACGCCCTTCTTCAGAATTTATCCCCCCTCGCCCCGACGGCCCGTGGAATAGTCCTCGCGTGTTGGGATGGAAGGTCAACCGTGTTCTACTCCACGGCTTGGAGCAAGACGTTGTTGCTATGCAGAAGCGCAACGCCGTCCTCAAGTGGGACCTCGAAGACATGCACGCCAGATCAGCTCATTACGACAATCGCGCTGAATATATGTACTCGGCTCTCCAGATCCTCACCGCCGCCACCGCCTCCTTTGTTCACGGAGCCAACGACGTCAGCAACGCCGTTGCACCCTTCACAACGGCCTATGAAGTCTGGTCCACCGGCGACATCCCCGAGTTCGTAGCAATCCCCATCTGGATCCTCGTCGTTGGCGGCGCTTGCATCGTCCTTGGTCTCCTGACTTACGGCTATCACGTCATGCGCACGCTGGGCAACCGCCTGACGCTCATCTCGCCCAGCCGCGGGTTCTGCATGGAGCTCGCCAGCGCAATCACGGTGCTTATTTCGACGAGGCTGTCGCTGCCCGTGTCGACGACGCAGTGCATCACGGGAGCAACGGTGGGCGTCGGGCTGGCCAACGGCGACTGGCGGTGCATCAATCCCAAGCTCGTGGCGTGGATCTACATGGGCTGGGTTGTTACGGTGCCGGTGACGGGGATCATCTCTGGGAGTTTGATGGGGCTTATACTTAATGCGCCGAGGTGGCCATAGATGGGTTTATGTCTTGCAGCGATGATACCGACTTGTTTCTTTTTATCGGGGTTTTTATGATGTTTGGGTAGCATGGCGTTGGAGGATAGCGTTGTGCTTTGAGGCACCGTCATGTTTGTGTATACCACTGATACCTTAGGCAAATCTCCTTTGACTGCCTACTTACTTTACCCCCTGCGAGGTCAAATCAATAAACTTGACTACGGATTAAAAGCTGTCTCTTCAAAGTTCCCCTTCTTACTGCGCAGCAACGTTTCGCATCGACTTCACGCAACCTTCGCCAAGTAAACATTCAAGGAGGCTTCATCTCCAAGAGTTACCAGGCGGCAGAAATCGAGAATCACTTTCCGTCTCTCTTGCAAATTTTGGCTTCTTGAGCCACCTTCGAGGTCTGTTTCGATCCAGGACCTTTCTTAACAACCCCGATTTTCTAACTTATTCCTGAGAACAGACGACGCATCTCGGCGATGGAACCAGGAACCAAGCCCAAGGATCCCATCGGTTCCTCCAACAGACGGACTCATCCTCTCCCAAAGGTCAACTTCAGAAACTTGCCCGTTAGCCGCAGGTTTGGAGAAGAAGACAGAGAAACCGCCAAAAGGCTCTGCGAGCTATTGTACACTCATTCCCACACGATGCCGCCTCAGACCCAAAAGGACATCATTGAACGCATGAGGTCTGGGGCGTACCAGCACGTCCGAGGATCTCTGGAAGATCCTAGGGTGCACCCTCTCTACCGTCGCATGTACAGCGACGCGAGAGACACGGCCAAGTGGAATTCTATTGACTATTGCAACTGGTTCATACTGTCTGGTGTTTATGGAATCAGTCACCCGGGCCTCGACAAGATCAGGGTCGCAATGAAGTCGCAGTTTGGAGAAGGGATCACCCAGGGCCTGGAGTATCCAGCGGAGCCCAGGGTGGAACCATGGCTTCGAGAGCTTCTTGAACCCGCGTTTCAATTCTAGTTCTTGGTTGTGGACCTAGTGTTGACAGGGAGGCATGATGGGAGCTGTAGAGAGAACAACAGGCTGCGAGAGGAAACACAGAAGACGCAGGAGAGAAAGGCCAAAGCGGGTGCAAAAAATCGGTTTTAGACGACGTCTCTGGGCCTACTTGTTTCAATCATTGATTGTGAGACGGACAATTTGCTGAGCTGTGCTCTGGGCCACTAAACTCCATGGCAAAGGGACATGTGAGAAACAGTGATGATATGGATGATGAATAGACGTTAGGATAAGGACTGTGCTGCTATAAACGAGATCAAAGGGTTCGCTGAATCCGACTGGCTTTGGAGACATCGCCTCCGCTCTATGGAACACAGCACTCAACTCTCCTCGTTGAAACCTTCCACGGGCAGCAACAAAATCTGGGCTACTGAAGCTGAGACTCGACTGAAATGTTCGAGTGGACTTCGCGAATGCCCCTTACATGAAATAACTCCTGAGAACTACTCTCATCCCCGAGAGAACCTGCCCAACAGTCCGTCAACGAGGTGCCTGTTCCCAGATGTTGCCTTAATTTCCAAGGTAGAAAAGGCGGTTCTGCTCTTGGACTTGGATATGTTAATTCCAGAATGAGAATTATTGGCCCCGGTAATAATGGCGTCCAGGGCTTCATCAATCGCCAATTCGTTCTGTACAGACGCCCATTTGATCGGGATGTTCTGCATCATGGCGAGTTGCAAGGGCTTGTCCAGTTTGTCCCTCCGGAACAGGTCGAAGACATCCTGGTGAAAGATTCGAACGATAGCATTCCACTGCAGGAAGTGCTTGTCTGAGGCGTCAAGTCATCTAGATCGTGCCGTTGTCCAATTGCTTGCCATGGCGACTGGCCCGTACTAGGTATGTATCATCAATTTTAAAGCCTTCATCACAACTAGAACCGACATACCTGCTGGGTGACGAAAGGAGTTTCTGGGCGTCGTGCTCGGACCTCTTGATCATACTACCGTAGTGTTATCCACCTTGTTCGCTGAATAGTTCGAACATCCAAGTAGCCTACCAAAGCTTCATAAAACGATTTATGATGCTCCTTATGGAGATCAACTATTTTGACGAACAAGCTGCCCAGCTTCGAAGTGGCTCTGGAGATGCCTTGGCAGGCTTCCAGAGAGAGAACGTAATATGAGCCGTCTTGACTTCGTTCGTCCTGTTGATAATCGATGTTTTGACGGGGGGAAGAGGACACCAGTGACTGGACCACATCCATGTACTGCATAGTATCAACGACATCCTTTATATTGCCTTCAAGCAGCCCAGGGACGCTTGATAAAGTTAGTAGGCATTTGGCTCTCAGCTAAAGACGCATATCGTACCTGCAGCATGGCGTGTTGTGCTCGTCACAAGCAGCGCATTTCGGCTTCTCGAGGTCGTTCCAGACGCACCGCAATCTCGGCATAAGTCCTGGATAGTCAACATTTATCGAAGAGCAAGAAATCTCTCGCTTGAGGTAAGGCCAGCAAGGCAATGCCCTGGGCAGCTGGTCCATCGCTGCTGTGACGACGCCGCCGTTGTTAGTCTGGTTGTTTGCGGCAGATTTGTCGAGCTCAAGGTGGATGAAAAGGGAAGAAATGAGAATCGGACCAAGAAGGAGGAAGAGTTTGTTAAATACCTAGGTGCGGAATAATTCTAGGGGTCCGTTGTTTGCATGAACGATTCACCGACGCGGCAAACAGGCATCCTGCACTGCATTGCTAAAGGCACGGCCAAACAAATTAGGAGCCAGACAAACAAGACATGATTGGCAAACTACTGAAGTATGTAAGAAACTTGAGCCTTTGGGTCGTCACTCGTAATGTCTAAACGTTTTCTATGTCCTATACCTTTCGTTAACTTCCTTTGCTATGTTTCTATATTCCACTTCGTCGTCTGGAGATGAACAAGAGAAATAACGGGCAACTTACTTAGTGTATAATAAGGAGTCTATTTACACTATAATACGACATTTATTTTACTTAAAGTGAAATAGAAGTAACGTAGATGTATAGCGAGTGCAATAGACAAGCGAGTGTAATAGTATACTATACACTATAAAATAGCCTACCCTATATAAGGTAAAACCACTATAAAAAGTCTTTAATATCTAGGAAATTTAATTTAGATATATAAAGTAAAAAGTCACTAAAAAGTGATTTTTAAAGATTTAAAAAAAAAGGTTTTTTTATTAAAAAATACTAAAGTTAGTAAAAAAACAGTGCGAATAAGTATTTCCTTAATTTAAGGCTAAATAAACTTATAAATAAATTTTTAAAAATATAAGAGGCTTA
>JAJODA010001373.1:0-17346 GCA_021730345.1 Fusarium cicatricum | reverse complement strand
GGGGTGGGTGCGTCGCGGGTTGGCCGAGCCCGGGCGAACGACTTACACGGCGGGCGGTGGTTAAATTGTATATATAAGATTGTTCCTAGGCTTGTTGCGCAAAGGCGTAGACTTGTATGCGCCCAAGAGGAAGACAATGGGGGAGAGGCAAGCCGAGGATGATGATGGAGGAGGAGGGAGAGAAAGAAGGAAGAGGCTGACGCGACGGGAGCAACGGCGAGGAGGTCCCGGGGGGAGGAATCAGAAAAGAAGGAGCGAGGGTGGGCGCCAGCGTGCAGGGTACCTTGAAAAAGATGGAGATGTATGGTGGGTCGGAAAGGAGGTGAAGGAGACTTAAGATATAATACAACTATCGCGCAGTGATTCAGTACCAGAGATGTTCAGGTACCTTGATGCCGATGCCGTCCCGTTCAGGTACCGCCAAGCCATCGACAAACGCCAGCTTAGCAAGCTAGGAAGCAGCCAGATATCCATATACCACCAATACTATAGATATAATCTTTACCCCGAGGAATCAAGAAGTCTACCGATAAGTACAGGAGCATGCAAAATAGTACCAAGGGATTCATGTTAGGCAGTTAAGGTGATTGCTGTAAAGAAACCAAAATGTCCCAGATTTTTTTTAGCCTTCCCACCCTCGCACGCCCCCCTGTCAACCCGTGCCGGGACCACACCCTCCTCGTCCTCCGTCCTCCTCGCCATAAAACCACCCACTCTCATGTCCTCCACTCGGCGCGACTCACCCTCGCCGGCTAACAATACCGCTGAATCGCCAACTTTTACCCACGTTCTTGGGCTCATTGTGCTCGTCTCTCCCCGCTGATTCCAATGCTGTCTGAACCAAGCTTCTGCGACTTCTCACTGGCCAGATATAGCAATTACTGCTCTAAATGGAAGTCGATCTTTAAACAGGGTGGGCCGTCTCGTTTGCCTGCCTCCTCTGGGATTGTGACAAAGCGCTTAACGTCACGGCCACCCAAGTCTTGCGAGAAGCACGCAGAACTGCAATGCGGCAATTAATACCATAGATATTATTAATAAGATGAAACTCATTTGCCAAAACGTCTTGCCATGCATATTCGCAGTGATACGGGTCTGCGCATCTTTCCCGAGCTCAGCTCCACCGCGTGGTATAAGTCATGGTGCGTGTCTAGAACACATACTTCGTAGGCTAGATCAAATTCATCATTTTCTCTTAATATCTCATGGCGCACCTCTTTGCAAGTCCTCAGTTATCCTGAAAACTTGCATGAACACGGCGACTTGACCTGTTGGAGAACAACACCTGGAGGTTACTAGATTGATCAGCCTTGCGCTTCACGTGAAAATTCCCCATAATTTCTCTTGATAGACTAGCTGACTCAGCTGTCAACTCGAGGACAGGGGTCATTTCCGAGCAAACCCCGGTTCCAGGGGTCAGCGAGCTATGCAACTCTAGATCAGATGCAGCAGAAATATTTCTTAATTCTGGAAACAAATTGCTATGTGCTGTGAAAACTTTCAAACTTTTCTATAAATATGTTTGCACTCAATTAAGTGACAATAGAAAATCTATTTAGGGTATCGTTGTTATCTGCTGCACTTACGCAGTAAAGTACACCACCATATAACCCAACCAGCTCCCAACAACCCCTATCGCAGAGTACGAGCTCGTAAACATCAACGGGATGAACTCGTAACTCTTTGCAAAAATGATCTGATGCAGCAGCGAGCAGTACAGAATAAGCGGAATGCTCACCGCAATGTACAGCGTGCTAAACCGGTCCAGTAGGAAGATTCTGGGCTTGTTGGAAGCCGGCGCAAGGCGGTCAAACGCCATGAGGAATACCACAAGCCACATGATGGTGTATATGGTCTTGATAGGAAACTCGGCAGGGGTGAAGAGTAGCGGGAACAGTGAAACGTGTCCGGCAACGGCTAGCGGTCGGAAGGCCCCCAGGTGTCGTCGATCCCGCAGGGCAATAAGGCTGAAGGGGATGATGACAAGGAGGATGGCCTTCTCATGAACATGCCAGCCAAAGAGGAAAGAGGCATAGCCGCACAGGGTGACGGCACCGATAAAGTTTTCCCAAGTAGGTTGAGAAAAGAGCTTGATCAGGGGCAGAACTTGGAAGAAAAGTGTGAGGGCAAAGCACACTCTTGGGCTGATCTCGGGGAGCACGGCAAAGGCTGTGTCTCCCACGAGGCCACGGGTAACGCTCTGCAACGCACTTTTGTTCAATGCCCAGCCAAGCTTTGGGGCGACTATTTCGTGTTTAAAAAAGAATTTAGACTAATTCAGAGGGAGACTTACCGTGGATCAAAATACGATCTGCAAAGGAGTATAGCGCCCAGACGTTGGGCGCCCAGTACGCATGGCAGAGTCCTCGGGAGAAAGGGAAAAGTCGGCTCAGCAATTGCGGAATCTGCCCCATGGCCGCAAAGGGGCCAAATGCAGCACCAAATATGGTGCCAATGCCTAATCCCAGCTTGATCGAGTTAAGAAAGCGAATGCGAAAGATCGACTTGGGCGACAGACAGTATGCTCGCAGGAGGAACACAAAGTATGCTGGCGCCAAGTACAGGTAGATGTGCTTGAAGCAGAGCAGCGCAGCAAATACTAGCCCACTGGAGAGCAACTCTCCCTTGCTACGCGCCATGACAAGCGATAAAACCAAGACACCGTACATAAAGCCATTGTATTGGAAGTGAATGTGGTCGATGATAAGTAGCCCGGGCGACAAAACGATGGACAGAGCGGCGACCTGAGCTGCGCGACGCGACTTGAGAGGCGAAGTGTCGATAAAGATTTGAAGAGCCCAGACGAGCACCAGCTCGGTGAGAATCACAGTTATGCGCTGGAAGTAGATGGTCTGCCAGCTATCGTAGTCAAGGTTGTAGACCTTGACCATGAGCGGATCGACAAGGCGGGCGACGTTGGCGAGCACCCATTCAAAGTAGGCGAAGAAGGGCGGGTAGTCGAGGGTCCATTCCGACGTTTTCTCGAGATACCAATACTTGAGTGGGAGACTTTCGGTGATGGCAAGCCAGTTGCGGTGAACCTCAAAGTCGGTAGATTTACTATTGGCGAGCAAATGGTCAAAGGTTGCGCACAACGCATGATGGATCAAGCTCCGGGACTTACTAGGCGGGGAACAGGAGGATCTTGAAGGCGGCGGCCACGAGCGCGGTCTGCGCAAGTGTTGGGTATGACTCGGTCATGATGCAGTTCGTCGACGAGTTGAACTCGGCCTCATGACCTTGTTTGGCGGGAATCGGCAGAAGATTGAGGAGTGCAAGCAATCATGATGAAGCTCTCTCAGGAGATGAGATTGGCTTGCTTTGCTGTTTTGGAAGTTGAGGTCCCCGCTTTGCGCACTAAGCCAAATGGGGGAATAGCAATAGAACTACGGAGTACCGTATTGAGACTCAATGCTCCGAGGGGAACTATTGCGCATAGAGTTCTTTGCATTCCAGCTGGTAAGTAAAAGAGGGGTATGTATTGTGTTGATTTCTAATAGCGAAGCTTCACGTTCAGAAAAGAGGACGTATCTAGTTACTACAACTTTCTACGGTAAAGCGAGAGCTAAACACCTTACTTTCAGTAGTAGTACCGGTAGGAGTTATTGTATGTGTGTATCAAGCTAAAAGATACTCAATGGCCCAAGCTTCTTCAATCCCCGGCCTGTCTTCTGGGGTTACAGCCAGCCCCACCAATCGCGTCGCTCGTTCTCTGTACGCCACAAGCTCCCTTCAGGGGGTTTGACACGTTCAAGGCTGAGAGTTGTCGCGTGTGGCTTCAGCAACCCACAGGATCCCCCCTCCATGAGACCGTTGTTCTCTACGCATTGTTCTTGTCAACTTGATTATTCTCTTTATTCTCCTTTTCTTAGATAGAGTTTCTCGTAGCTTACAGCTCTTCGACTGTGCCTTAGCAAAGCGCCGATCTTTTTTTCTTAGTCTTTGAGTCTAAACCTTCAATTGACGCAGCTATTCTCCATTCGTTGGCTAGGCACTATTCCAGGGGCGTTTCCTTTGATAGTGCAAAGTGTCCTCAGCCTTGCGCGGCCTTTCCACTTGCTTGCTCGTACCATACCTTGCATTCCTCAATCCCTTGAGCATAACCAAACTCGGGTAGAGACTACTCTTGCATGTCTCGAGATTAACACTCTCGTCTCGTGCCTGCTCAAACAGCCTCCCCATCTTTTCTTGTTCTTCTCTGTTCTTCTCTGCTTCTTACAAAGAGTCGTATTGCTGTCTTCGCCATGCGTGTCTCCTTCTCCCTGGCTGCGCTGCTGGCAGCAAGCCTCTCGCAGGCGCAATATCTCATCAGTGAGCTCAGTTTTGGCCATGCTGGAAGGTTTGTAGTCTCTGCCTGAGCTTCAGAGCTTCTTGCGAAATACAAGAACTCGTCCGGGATGTCGCTGACCAGCTTTCCTCCACCTCCAGGATAAGCCCTCCCGAAGCCCGTGGGCAGATCCCCAACTTCGCCGTTCAGGGCACCCCCCAGACGCCAGAGGTTCTCTCCAACCGCATCATCCTTACTCCTCTCGCTCCCGGTAACCAGCGCGGTGCTATATGGGGCCAGCAGCCTCTACTGCGCAACCAATGGATCGCCGACATCGACTTCCGATGCAACGGCCCCGATCGCGGCCGTGGAAACCTCAATATCTGGCTTGTCCGCAACGGACCCGCCGCTGTCGGCTCCGGCAGCATCTACACTGTTGGGAAGTTTGACGGTTTGGCTCTCGTGGTGGACAGCTCTGGTGGTTCGAGCGGTATGATCCGTGGTTTCCTCAATGATGGAAGTACCGATTATACCAGGCAGAGGAACGTCGACGAGCTGTCTTTCGGCCATTGCAGCTACACATATCGTAACCTCGGCCGCCCTTCTCAGATCAAGCTCCGTCAGTCGGCCAGCACGTTCCGTGTCGAGATCGATGGCCAGCTCTGCTTCGAGTCTGACAAGTTCAGCATCCCTACCGGCTACCAATTCGGTGTCACTGCCGCAACCCCCGACAACCCGGATTCGTTTGAGGTCTTCAAGGTAGTCGTCATGGCCGACAACTCGGACAGCGGCCCTGTCCGTAAGAACGACCCCCCGAAGCAGCAGACTCCCAACAAGAATCCTCCCCCAGGTCGTGGCGAGAGGATAGATAGCAACAAGAACCCTAAGAGCGGTAACAGCGGTAATGGCAACAACAACTACAACGAGTACAAGGACGAGGACCCCGACATCTTCCAGACTTCCAAGACGCAGTTCATGGACCTGCACAACCGCCTCCAAAACACAAACCACCAGCTCTCCTCCCTGCACCGCACAGCCTCTCGCCACCAGCAGCAGGACGAGAAGCGCCACGATGATCTGACTGCTCTTATCGGCCAGCTGCGTGCCGACATGCGCAAGCTCGACGACATCAGCGCCCTCCAGTCCCGCGTCATGGAGCTCGAGAAGGAGGTGACGGGCCTGCGCAAGGATCTCACCCGCAAGCTGATGTCCACCGAGCGTTCCTTCAAGGAGGTGCTCACGACGCATCACTCGTCCCTCTCGCAGGCCGTCGCGGACGCCACCCCTGGCCGCCGCTTCCTTGTGCTCTTCTTCCTTGGCACGCAGGTTGCCCTCGTCACCGCCTACGTCCTCTACAAGCGACGGCGGGATACCATGCCCAAGAAGTACCTGTAAACGCTTGTCCTTGGGTATCTAAAAGGGGGTAGTATGAGGTGGTTGCGTTGTCTAGTAGAGTGAGGTTGTCCACGACTTCACGCCCCTTTCTCTTACTGTTGGACTGTCATTGTATATTAGATGCATGAGATGCGCATGTGAGAGTTTACATTTGGGTAGCAATGAGCATGATAAATTACAGACTCAAAGTGATCAGATGTTGCTCATGTGAAAAATGCAGATATCAGAATAAGGGTGTTCATTCTCGTTATTCCTGAAACTGGACTCGTGCGCTAAGACTTATGAAAACCAAGGCTAAGTAAAAGATAAAGAAATAGCAAACCAAAAATGTTCCAAGCAACTATGCCATGATAACAGTATATCCGGAACTCACTTATCAACATTAGACCCATCCCTCTGAAACGCGATCCATCAAATCTTCTCAAAGCTCCCGTTAATCACATCCAGTAGCTCGTCACCCTTCGGCGCACCACTTGACAGGTTCTCGTACCCATCATACGTGACGAGGATGTCATCTTCGATGCGCACACCACCAACCCCATAGTACGACTCTAGAAGGTCACGGTCAATGAACTTGGCGTGTGTCGAGTTGTTGAGAAAGTATCCCTCGATAAAAGGGCGGCAGAAGTAACTAAGGGCAAGTCAGTATATGGAGAATAATAAGGGATGGGGCAAAGGGCACTTACACCCCTGGCTCGACCGTCACAATCATGTTGGGTTGCAGAGCCTGTCGTCCCTTATAGAGCGGCGGTGCAGATGCCATGCGTCGTAGAGCGACCAGCGCCGTAGCCGTCACCATCTCACGCTTACCTCCTTCGATGTGGAAGTTGTCCCGCATCAAGAGACGCTCTGTGCCCGTGACATCGTGGACCTCGAGTCCGACATGATGTCCCAGCCCATGAGGGAAGAAGGCAGCAACGGTGCCAGCCTTTTGGATCTCGTCAAAGCTGCCGCGCAGAATGCCCAGCTTGCGCAGACCCTGGATGGCCACGTCGCTGGCTTGCAGGTGCAGCTCGTAGTAGATACAGCCCGGGCGAATGCGCGCTATACACTCATCCTGCATGCGTTGGACAATGGCGTGGATGGCGGCGGCTTCTTTGGAGAATGTGCCGTTAAGGGGCAGGGTGCGCGTGATATCGCTGGCGTAGCATTGCCACTCACAGCCAGCGTCGACGATAATGAGCTGCTTGTCCTCAAGGGGCTGGTTATTGGCCCCGTAGTGCAAGGTAGAGGCGTTCACGCCAGCGCCAGCAATGATGGGATACGCTTGGGTATGAGCACCGCGCGAGGTGCAGGCCGCAAGGAGAACAGCTTCTACATCCTGCTCGTTCCGCATAGTAAGGAGACGCTCGGCGACAGCGCGATGAGCAGCAGCCGAGATGCGTGCAGCACGACGAATAAGCGCAACCTCATAGTCAGTCTTGACGACGCGAGCCTGGTCCATGCAGGGACGCAGCTTTGAGCAGTTGATCTGCGTCTGACCGCGAGGCCGGTCAGCAAGCTTGGGAGCCTGGTCAGGATGCAGGACATAGAGAGTCGTGGCCGGACGGAGTTGATTATGGAGGAACTTGGAGAGTTGCGCCGTGTAGCGAGCATCGTCGACATCGAAGCGGCGCATGGCTTCTGCGGCATCGGGAGTAGCACCAAAATATAGGACTTGGCGCGGCTCGGCGTAAGGGATCCAGAGAGTAAGTCGATCATTGGCGATCTCGTAGGTAACGGCACAATCGGCAAAGTCAGCACCAGTCAGATAGTAAAAGCTGTAATATTGTCAGTGATCGGGGGTGGTAGTGGAGGTGAGATGACAAACTATCTGCGCTGCTTGAAAGGAGGTGACTGATCCGAGTCCTCGTAGAGTCGAGTAGGCTCACCAGGAAGGTAAATGAGGCCATCAGTGACGCCAAGTTCGGCAGCGACCTTGCGAGCGTGGAGTTTTGCTATACAGAGTCAGAGGCAGGTCCAGGTGTGTTCCTCTTGGTTCGTGATCTTTCGAAGCTACATACCAGGATACTTGTTGCCGCTGCTTCTGCTGTTTGGCGAATCGTTGCTCCTTTTGACCTCGACGCATCTACCAAGATTAGCAACTATATCACGCACCCGCAGAGACCAAATCGTACTCACAGCGCGTCAAACTCGTCTTCCAGCACAAGCTCGTAGCTGATCGAGGTCCTTTCACGTGCTTGCGCTATCTCTCGCCGCTCATCCCCGCAGACGGGCTTTGGCGGCGTTATCGGAGCTGCCATGTCCTTTCTTCTGTGACTGACAGATGAATCAAAACGTGAGAGATTCACAAGTAATAGAGCAGTTTAGGGAGTCAAATGGCAGTGAAGTTGTGAGAAAACAAAGGCAGAGGCGGTGGTGACATCTATCTCGGAGTCCGACGGACGGGTTCCTGTTGCGGACTCGCGGTGCTCATGGCTTAGCTCAGCGCAGCGATAACGCCCAAAAGTGTTGAGTGGCTGGGTCGTCGAATACTAATGCAATCAGCTTCATGACGCAAGCATATGGGAAATGCAACCGCTTTGGAAAATGAGAGGGGATTGTTTTTCCGTCTTTGACAATATTTACATGTGATCCATTACAGCGACCAATATACCTCGCTCCGGGCCCTCTCATTCCTTAATTACTTAGGTTTATCAGTAGAAGACAGCTCACACATGAATCCTCTTTCAACGAACCAAGCATGTGTCAATGTCTCTGCCAGCAAGTGTCAATTACCACAACAACACCCAACAGTAACATAATTACTAGTACCTCTCAAAGCCTCAAGGCAAAGTAGCATTATTACATCTATACCGAGGTATTCCAAGATGCATCCAAGTCCATCCAACATATTCATGTATCAAGCCCTTTCCTACATCCAATCCGAACTTCGCCACCGTCCTGGTATATACATCCATTCCTGCCGCCGTCTATGTGCCTCGTCCATCTCTCTAAGGATATGGCGCCCCTTTTTCGTCCTTTCTTGGCATGACGTTGCGTGCCCTCTTGCTTGTTTCGTCTCCATTCAAAAGACGTCCGCCTCCTGGCATCCCAACGCTCGTCATCCAAATCGTAATCGCTCTTACAATAAAAACAAAGTGAAAATCAGTGGCCGACGCCTCGCGCGCTTTCCGTCCTCCCGTGTCGTAAAATGGGTATCAATGTAGCGACCGTTACATTCCTTGAAATCCTCCCCTTCCTGAACCAAAGAAACCTCCCCAGTCTGCTTGCATTCCTTGCTCCGTAAACATCTGCGCGATCTGCCTCTCTTGGTGTCGCTGATTGTGCGTTCGTCGACTCGACGTCGAATGACCCTGGTGAATCGCATGCGTCTGCGATACCGGCCGACGTTGCATCATTGGCTGGCCTGGCTGGCCTGGCTGGCCCGGCTGCATGCCTACCATGTTCGATGGAGGTGTGCTGTACATCTGGCTCGTCAGATTCATCATCGGCTGGCCCTGCTGGTGCATCATGTACGGCGGCGGCTGTCCAAAGATTTGGCTCTCCACATCGTCAAACGTTCCGGTCAAGAAGAGCTGCATGTCTTGGCCTTGATCACCCATAGGGATAGGCTGATCTGCCTTGTTGGGGAATGAGAGTTCCATCATAGGCTGGTTCGGGTACGCAAACGGATCCTCAGAAGGAAACATGAGCGAGTCAAGCTTATTGACAGGGTTGTGGATGTTGAGCGACTGTCCCATGTATGGATTACGTTGCGCACTCGTCGCCGTGCTGCTGGTCGATTCCGGCGTGCCCCGTTGCATATCGACAGGCATAAAGTCATTGAAGTTAGCCGAGAACCCGCCGTCCTGGAAGCCCTGCATGTTGGGGATGGGGTCCATGGTGCCCTGGGACAAGGTAGTCGGATATGAGCTAGTGGAGATCTGGCTTGCGCGAGTGAAATCAGTAGTTCCAAGCGACGACATGCTTGCGGGGATCGGTGTGTGCAGAGATGACACGGATGATGGCCGTCCTGTAGGCGCTGATCTCTTCTTCGAAGGCACTGGTCGCATGTGTCCAGCATTCAGTTGTTCAGGCAGTTGATCAAACAGGACCTGCGTCCAGAGTCAGCAAAAAAGTATAGTTTATACCAGAATGGAAATAGTACCTGAAGAGCATTGGTCACTCTCTCTGCGGACATGCTCTTTTCTGCTAGTGCTGCGATCATCTGTCTTCCAGCTCGCGCATCCGCTAGCACCTCGCCAGATCCAGGCTTCTCGGGGTTTTCCGTGGCATAGAACACAAGTGAGAGGACGGCAAAGAACTCGGTGTACAGCATGAACCAGTAAGGTCCGCTGAGCACGCGCTGCTTCCGAATCTCCAGGCCAATATGCACGATATTGCGAGACACACTGATCGCTGCCGCTGCACATGCATATGATAGCTCGTCGACTTTCGTCGCTTGGCTCAGGCGAGGAGAAACATAGTGTAAGAATGGTCGGTATAGCACAAGTTGGACATGGGCATAGGCAAATCGCAACAGATGCCGAATTCTTTTTACCAAAATTAGCGTTTGATTTAGGTTGAGCCTTTGAACTTAATTACTTACCGAACCGTCTCAATTGGACCCTCGGCGCTGGGTCGCCAGTGCTGTGGTAACCTCTCAAACCAGGAGTGAAGTTCCGTTTCGATCTCCTTGATCCGGCCGTAGCTGATGAGATAAGTCGAAGTCGGCTGGTTATCTTTTGTCACCCCCGGACCCAAGCCTTTAGTTGGATACACGTATTTGGTGACCTTGGATAAGATTTCCATCAATTCAGAATGGGCATTGAAAGCTTGGAAGAAAGATGAAGACCCTGGAGGTGGTTGCAAAATGCCCGTGGGCGTAATGTATTCGTCGTCGATTTCCGTAGGAAATGGCTGATCGATATCGTCGACGTTAAGGAGGAGAGGAAAGCCGAGTATTGTAGAGACATAGATATCCATCTGCCGAATCACGTAGAAAACACGTTTCCGCACCTCCTGTTCAATGGCATTGATCTTTTCGTGTTGCAGGTGTCGGTGTAGACCTATCCGTAGCGACGAGCGAAGTGCTATACCGACAAAGGAATAGCAGCTGCTAAGATTCGATGTTGCCTGGAGAAAGAGAATGATGAACAGGAGGGCTTGTAATGATATGAGATCTCGGCAGTCAGTCATATCCTGTAGGCAGGATCGTGCCGCATTATAATATTTGAGGCCTTCTTCTGTCGCTTCTCGGTAGGCCATGCTTCCCGGATCGCTGTCGTCGAGATTGTTGTACATGCAGCCAAGCGCCATAACAGAGAAGAGCAATCCGAGATACTGGGTTTCTTCCTTGGTCAAGTTGTCAAGCGGCCGCTCATAGATCTTTTCCATCTGGTCGTAGAAAGTTGGTACGTGAACAATTCGGACCAGGCAGGTCGCGCAGCTGAGCGAATAGTAGCACAGCTTGCGAGCGATATCCTTGGGAGGTAGGTCAGGGTAGCTTGGTACAGCGGAAAAAGGCGTTCCAACGGATGAGGGCGAGTCGAGACCCATTGGTCGTTCGGCCCGTGGCAAGAAGGGTGCTTTGCCTGTTGGCCCTAACATGCCCCTGAAATGTTCTTTCATGCGTCGTAAAAAGACAGCACCGGAAGAGATACCGTGAAAATCCCAGCTGCCCTTCTCATCAAGGTCTAGCTGGCCGACGGAGTCGATCATAGAGGTAAGATGAGCATCGTTGGGATCAGGTTGACTCGGCGGGGGCTGTCGGGGCTTGGCGACATGAGCGCGTGCGCTTTCTCGATTCCGGAATTCTTGTTGAATAGCTGGGTCTAAATTGGGATCGGCCAAATCGACGTCGGGCATGAACTTGTGAAGTAGGGACTCGGCGCGTTGCAGGCGGCTCTCGAGGGCTTCGATATACTGTGGCGCCGGGTTTCTCCTCCTGTTCGATGGCTTGTCGTATGTACATTCTGAATTATCTTGGTCAGCTCGCGCGTCGCTTCTGGATGTGGGATGGCGGGAAAGGGCGCGATTGAGCCCAGAGCCCGTGTATAAATCGAGGTGACCGCATACCGTAACTATAGACAGAGCAATGCGTGCATGGCTGTTTACCATCGCACTTGATTTTTTTCCGACGGCATTCATCACAAGCACGCGTTACTCGTCGTCGCTTCTGAATGGGTTGGGAGGGCGCGTCGGGCCGGTCGTCTTCGTCGTCGATGTCAGATTTGACGCTTGCCGATGGTGACGGGGCATCGTGGTCTTGCCAGTCATGTGTCGAGGACTGGCCGACATCATCGTCGGCGACTTCAGGTGACATGCCAGGCTGGATTGGATCAGTAAAGGGCGTCGTCTTTGATGGTTTGAGGGATGGAGCGTATTCGAGGTTGGAGGAGGGGCTAGGGCGCTGGGTAGGGAATCCTTAAGGTCCTTAGAAGGCGCGATCCACCGTCCCCATTGACTTTTCGAATGTGTGCAAAATCGCGTACAAGAAGCCTTGAAGCATCCAAGACGTACGAGCCCAGACGAAGGGGACGTGGGTTCAGGAGTGTAACGCTCAGGCGTCGGGTAGAACCTCTAGGACAAGCTGGGGATACGGCATCGCAAGCACTTTTCACTCACCAGATGTCGGGACTTGATAGCCACTCTGAAGCCGAAAACTAGGGATTAGATAATATAATATGCTCAAGAGAAAGGCAAAAGTCGCAGTCGTGGCCGCCGTCGGCGTGCGGCAGAAACGGAGACAGCGGCGGGCAGCCGAAGGGGCTGCTGGATGGATGAGTTGCAGGGTCGCAGGTATCGAGGCCAGCGGCAGCCCATGTCCCAATCTCGCCCCAAGACTCACGGCCTAGGCCATCAGCATCAAAGAAACGTCGCTTTCGAATTCCGCAGAGAGAGAGCGGGGATGGAGGCCAAGGTTGAGATATGAGTGTTGATGATTGCAGCAAGGGCGTCTAACAAGTCAAGTGGTAGACGATAGCACCAAGTAGGTACAAGTCGAAAGTGAGTGGGATGGGGAAGAGAAAGCCCAGCGGGCAAACCAGCGAGAAAGCGGGCGAACGAGTTGAGTTAAGCTGAATGAATGTACGAGCGAATCGAGCGAACGAGAAGGGAGTCAGCGTGTGGAGAGTGGACCTCGACTCTTCCAAAAGGACCAGACCGGGCTTTTGGGGGCTTTCGATCGGGGGTCCTTTTTCGGGCTTCAGGCAACCAATCAGCACTGTATGAGCCACACAGTACGCTCGAGCCGTGGTCTGTACCTCAAGTATCCGTACCTTAATCCGATTTGCTCACGACGGAGAGTGCCAGAAGCGGGTGACGGAGCCGACGAGGGAGATACCGCGGTACGCCCAGAGTTGATGAGAGACGGTGGCAGGTTTTGAGAATTGCCCAGGAATAAGGGCTGGCGGCACGAAAGAAGAGAAATGGATGATGAGACAAAAAGGCCTGAAAAGCAGAATGCCAAGAACAACCAAGGCCAAAATATGTCGAGCCAAGAACCGGAGCCAAGCGAAGTCAAAACGCCAGTGGATGATTTGACCGATCAAGGGCGGAGGGAGCAAAATGAAAAAGAGGTTAAAAAAGGACACGCGTAGACCAAGCGTCAGTTAAGGATGGGTGTTTCCGTGTATTGGTAAAGGTAAGATGATGATGGCTTCGAGATCTTGCAAAAGATGCGTGAGAGGGGCTCAAAATGGAAAGAACACGAGCAGCCATCAATCAGCATGATACAATCCAATAAGCGGCGCGTTGCCTAGTGAGTTGATTGAATCAGTTGAATGCAAAAAGAGTTGAAAGTAGACGCAAAGCTGTAAGACGGCCTGCTCGAGATAATTCTGAACGTCCGGCAATAGTGGAAGGCTTCGAGTGGAGGGAATGGTGGTATCCTAGACGAACTCGGTGTTTTACCACTCGCACTGTGCTGCGACCGAGCGATTTGTTAGGTTGCTGCAGGTGGGATCGGCTCTAGGGGAACTGGGTGGTTCCAGGGGCACCATTCAGTACAGATGTTGGTGATCAGGACGTTGAGCCAGCCATCAGCTGCTGCTACCTTATCTAACCGGCGGTTGAGTTCAATTGAACAGCTCAACTTAATTGTCTTGCATCTATCTATTGGTCTTTTAGAGAAATGAAGCTTGCTTACAGAAACGAATATTTTACGAGCCTTGTAAATAAAGGATATCCAAATTCCTCAAGGTCAATTCCTTATTCGAGACAAGCGCTCGGAACCGATTTGCTGTGTGCAGGGACCTTTGACGCGTGGGTGGCTGGCCGTTTGACGAGGCCTCCTCTTCCGTCCCTGCGCACGTACAGATAAAGGCATGTCTCATTAACTGCCTTACCTACATCCGTCTAGGGCAGCCGGCAACGCGGCTATGACGGGACAGCAACCTCGAGAAAGAAGAAGCCATATCGGCTGGCCAGGGCTTGCGAATGGACAGGACAAGGACAGGCCCATGATCCAAGCCGCGCGGCCACAAAATAAACTCACGGTACTAGAGCCCCCCGTTCCCCTCTGAGATATCATATCGCGGATAGTGGTAGGACCTAGACAATAAATTCAAACGCGTGTCAGCCGCCATACATGCTTCCTACCACGGCTGGCTCCAAGTACCGACCGGTGCGGATACTTGACTGCCAGCACTGCATAAGTATTGGTGCGCAAAGCCGCGAGAAGCGAAAGGTGTGATAACGTCCAGGCCCCTGGCGGAGAGAGAGGACAGGGGGACAAAGACGGCAAATAGACAAGACATCCAGGGGGGGAAGAAAACACCGGAATGATTCGGTGGTGATTTGGTTGTTCCCTACCCTTCGCTATTCCGGTGTATTTTTTCTGAACCACCATAATCGTCAGGCAGATCCCCATCCACTTCAACGAGACTTGCATGGGCAAGCATCTGAATGGCTACGGAGTAGACAAAGTGGGATAATCAAGCGGACCCGAGTTCGGGCAACGGAGATGAACTGGCACGACTGGGTCTACGGAGTGTCTACTTGTTCCCGTCTTATCTGCGAGATACCATGCGAGAGGATGTCACCCTATCTTGTTGCTTCCTGGACTTTAAGACCAGTAGCCTGATCGAGATGGTCTAGGTTGTCTATGTAAATGTACTCATTGTGAAAGAAAGATGATGATATCACCGAGTGTACGTCAGGAGTGTGTTTCTCGATGATCGTTTGGCTCGATTGGCCCATCTGGGTCCGGGCAGACCTAGTAAATTGGCGCGAATCCCTAACTGAACGGTCAGAGACGGTCCCAACTTTGTTCATACCTTATCCCATATTAACAAACTCACAGGAAGTGGACTTGGTGGACTCTCGGCTGTGAGCCACATAAGGTGAGACATCAGTCGAAGGCCCCAGAGCGGAAGGCTCATCAACAGCATGGTTCTCACGGAAACGGCCCCTCCGAAGAGCCATGCATCGTCTAATCCACATCATGACGTATCTGCAGATCGGGCCATCTTTGTTAAGTCCGTGGACATACAGTGGGAGGCAATATGCTTGAGACCACCTGGAGGTATTCGCCCTCTGACTAAGACCAAATTTCCATCGCCGCTTTTACAATCGAAACTTCACTCTTACATCTACAATACCTAAAGCAAGGAGTTTCTACCGCTCTTATAGCTAGAACTCTTATAAAAACGTATTAATTACTTACTATTTCTTTAATAAGTCTTTATATAAGGTTAAATTAAATATAGCAGTAATTTCTATAAGAAGCTGGTATATATATGTGTAGGAGGGAAGTTTTGACTGTAAAAGCGGCGAGGGAAACTAAGGTCACTAGGATCGCGGGTACCTCAAAGGGGTCTCAAACTTATTGCCCCCCACTGTACGGGTAGTGCGTAACAGAATCAGAACATGAAAGTAGCCAGAATACAGACCATTTCGCACTGGTTTCCGTCGAGCCTCATTAGCCTTAGGGCCGTAACATTTAAAGCAAGCTTAATCTCGAGGTAACCATGGCGTCGGCTCCGGAGATGGCGGCCGCCCAGTATGGACTAAGCAAGACAAATGAATGCCACAATCCTAACGATCACGACAGCCATGATCGTATTGCTTTCCAGACTCTGCCTGGAACCGTGATTAGAGAATGACATGATCAAAAAAGGAGAATAGCCAGACAGCTGCTCGATTGACCAGGCGAGGGGTGATTTCTTCTTTTTCCCTACCTACCTTAGTACTGTAGTCAGTCTCAAAAAATTGTCAGACATAGATTCTCGTACATGACATCACGATATTCCGCTCTCCGGCCCTCGTGCGGGTATGTTCCGGGGGTTTCAGCTGGCCGCCAAGCCTCAAATCAGAGACGAACTCACCACCTCCAGCTCTCGCGTCTTCGCCCCAAGACCGAGCCGAGCCGGAGTAATTGGTGGGAAAAGTGCCATGTGGTTCTTGATCCCAGAACTATGCTGCCATGCCGGAACGGCCGTTCATTATTTTGAGCTCTGGTGCTTGTTTCTTCGGCCGAACAAGGCGGAGCAGCACGGGCGAGAAAAGAAGAAATTACGTGCCGTGAACTCGCTGAGACGAGGTCTTGGCCTTTGTCTTGGCACCATGGCTTTGTTTTGACCTCTTCCATGAAACTTCCCATCTTGGTTCGGTTGCTCTATCAGCCCTACAAGTCATGTCTATATGGCTGAGAGCTACTGTTTATTCAGTACTGCTCAACTTGACGAATTTCCACAAACAATCACAATTTTCACACATGTACAACCGAACCAAGTTGCTGATCGTTTCCAGTACGAGTAGAGACAGGCGTGGCCAGAATGGCTACGCGTTATTTTCATGCGCTGTCATGTGTGGTGCTTCGTCATGTCATCCCTGCTGACGACCCAGAACAGCGTCTATCTCGTTGGTATTTTGCATTCTACGATATCCTCAAAAGAGGCTTTCTCGCTTACGCGGTGCACGAAAGCCATGGTAAGTAAGCCGCCATCGTGCCGAAAACCTCCTTCTTAGCTTACCGACGAACCTTTGGGGGTTGATTCTGGAGATTCAGAAAGTTCGCGGCTACGGCTAAGACGGTGGCTGTGGCAAGTGTCGGAGATGCCATTTTTGGTAGTCATGGCTTGTTATCTGCCGATGCACTGCAGTGGATATCGTCGCATTCCGTCTGTAACGTTGTCTTTGCCCCTGCTTCTAGAAGATGGCGGGAATAGGTTGAACCTCAACGGCCCTAGCAAGTTCTGTGTTCTGTGGTTTAAGGTGGGATGATGACAGTATGCCACAAACCCACCACTCCTTGGAGATTCTGGATGCATGTGACTCGAAGTCGGAAGAACTGATGCCTCCAGCGAATGGCATTAAACATTTGTTCGCTAAATGTCAGATCCCACAGCCCTTGGCAGTCAAGTCAGTATGCATCCGACCTGATCTTGAGGCTGCGCACTACAGTACTCGAGTTACTGTTTTTGGCTCAGGTTGCTTTGAACAAGTTTTATCAGAGGCGCTAGGGGTACGAGACTCTCCAAGTACCGTCTTGGCTCACCCACACTGTAAGTATTCATAGAGTGAGACGGTGTCCAGTCGTTCGCCCTCCATCATGCACTTAAAAAGTCCGCCGTTTCGGGACCGAAAATCTGGCTACGCAAGCCGGCATCGGACATGTTTATTACTCTGCCAGGTGCTTGCTGTGTGTACACTCAACCTGAGCCCCTCGAGCCCATGTAAGTCGACCTCCTTCAAAAGAACAAATATCACTGGCTAATCCTAACCTTACCCGAACATTAACCATAGCCCTCACCCAATCC